>JADBJO010020795.1:5000-10000 GCA_016801955.1 Conus betulinus | reverse complement strand
ATTGAAGGGAAAATTCATCCCTCCCCCAGCTTTCCATGAATTTAACCTATACCCCAGCCGGCGACCAGAACACTGTTTGTCGTCCCACGATGCGTTGTCCCAGTCCACCACGGGAACAACCGGAACAAAGTTGTGGTCCACAATGAATCCAGTATTACACACACACACACACACACACACACACACACACACACACACACATATAGATGCAGGCCCCCCACAGTGCCTTGCGGAACACTCGACGGAGGCCCTGCACCGCAAGAAGTCTCTCAGGATTCGAACAGGAGCACAGATCACCGTATCTACAGGTCAGAATCGTCACCTTCACTGCAGACATACAGCAGTCAACCGGCTTCCATGCTTATGCTGGAATGAACCAGCCGAAGTCCTGTTTCAGGGAAAGAAAGTCAGAATTAGATGGTTTGTCAAACTGATAGGTCCAACCATAGACAAGAATATACCAGTCTCTCTCCCCAGCCAGGCTGAAGATTATGCTCTCTCTCTCTCTCTCTCTCTCTCTCTCTCTCTCTCTCTCTCTGCAAGTCTTACACTGCAAGTGGTTGGTGGTATACGATGGTGTTTGTGCGGAGGAGGTGAGCATCTGAAGTGATTATGTATGCGGAAATGCACACACCTGTGCGTGTGTGTGCGTGTGTGTGTGTGTGTGCGTGTGTGTGTGTGTGTGTGTGTGTGTGTGTGTGTGTGTCTGTGTGTCTGTGTGTGTGTGTGTTTGAGCCGTGCGCGACCGCACATGCTTATTTTCGTTTCTTCTTTTTCTTTCTTTTTCCATTTATGTTAATCATGTTTCGTCGTTATAAGCTTGTTCATTGTTTCCTTTTCGTGTATCATGTATATGTTTATTTTGATATCCTTTGTACTGTTCTTGTTCTTGAGGGCATGGTGTAAAAAAGCTGTAAGCTTATCCATTTTACCCTCAATAAAAATGTTCGTATTCGTATTAAAAAGAAAACTCTCTCTCTCTCTCTCTCTCTCTCTCTCTCTCTCTCTCTCTCTCTCTCTCTCTCTCTCTCTCTCTCAGATGACCTGCTCCTGGCAAAAGAAACCACTCTGAGGACAGCCCACTTGGAATGCCATGTACTCGCTAAACGCCGAAACAATGGAATGCAGACGGAGCTGTAGCCCCACATTTCAATAGGACATCTGTCCAACCAGTCTTTCTCTGATCATGGCGGCACAGGTTTCACATACACTGGATAGAGATCTACCCCAGCTGAGCTCAACAAAAAGCACACAGCACGATGTCGATAGCAACGAAAAGGTCACAGAGACAGCCAGGAATGTGACGAGTGTTGTTTGTGGTGGAGTGGTGTCTCACTGAATGGAGCGGTGTCTGAGACAAAGTGATGTCTGAATGAGACAGAGTGATGTCTGACTGAGGTGGAGTGCCGTCACACTGAGGTGGAGTGCCGTCACACTGAGGTGGAGTGACGTCACACTGAGGTGGAGTGACGTCACACTGAGGTGGAGTGCCGTCACACTGAGGTGGAGTGACGTCACACTGAGGTGGAGTGCCGTCACACATGAGCTGGAGTGATGTCTGACTGTGACAGGGTGATGTCTGACTGAGGTGGAGTGACGTCACACTGTGGAGTGACGTCACACTGAGGTGGAATGATGTCTGACTGTGACAGAGTGGTGTCTGACTGTGACAGGGTGGTGTTTGACTGAGATAGGGTGATGTCTGACTGAGACAGAGTGATGTCTGACTGAGATAGAGCGGTGTCTGACTGAGATAGAGTGACGTCTGGCTGAGGTGGAGTGATGTGTGACTGAGATAGAGTGGTGTCTGACTGACGTGGAGTGATGTGTGAATGAGATAGAGTGATGTCTGACTGAGACAGAGTGATGTCTGACTGAGATAGAGCGGTGTCTGGCTGAGATAGAGCGGTGACTGATTGAGGTACAGCGGTATCTGATTGAGACAGAGCAGTGTCTGACTGAAATAGAGCGGTGTCCGATTGAGATAGAGAGGTGTCTGACTGAGATAGAGCGGTGTCCCGATTGAGATAGAGAGGGTCTGACTGAGATAGAGCGGTGTCTGATTGAGACAGTGATATCTGACTGAAACAGTGATGTCTGAACGAGATAGAGTAATGTCTGACTGAGGTGGAGTGATGTGTGACTGAGATAGAGTGATGTCTGACTGAGATAGAGCAGTGTCTGTGAGATAGAGTGACGTCTAACTGAGGTGGAGTGACGTCACACTGAGGTGGAGTGACGTCGGAGACAGTGTTGGTCTGATTGAGGCTGAATGGCGTGTGGCTGAACTAGAGCGATGCTTGACTTAGAAAGACGGAGTAGTGTCTAAAATGGAGCAGAGTCTGACTGAGGTCGTGTTGGGTCTGACAAGGTGGAGTGGTGTCTGAAGTAACTGGAGTGGGTCTGACAAGGTGGAGTGGTGTCTGAAGAAAGTGGAGTGGTGTCTGAAGAAAGTGGCGTGGGCTCTGACAAGGCGGAATGGTATCCGAAGAGAGTGGGAGTGGTGTCTGAAGAAAGTGGAGAGGTGTCTAACCAGGTGGAGTTGTGTCTAAGAAAGTGGAGTGGTGTCTAACCAGGTGGAGTGGTGTCTAACCAAGTGGATTGGTGTCTGACCAGGTGGAGTGGTGTCTGACCAAGTGGAGTAGTGTCTAACCAGGTGGAGTGGTTTCAAACCAGGTGGAGTGGTGTCTGAAGAAAGTGGAGTGGGTCTGACCAGGTGGAGTGGTGTCCCACCAGGTGGAGTGGTGTCTGAACAGTGGAGTGGTGTCTATTCAGGTGGAGTTGTGTCTGACCAGGTAGAATGGTGTCTCACCAGGTGGAGTGGTGTCTGAGCAGGTGGAGTGGTGTCCCCACCAGGTGGAGTGGTGTCTGACCAGGTGGAATGGTGTCTATCCAGGTGGAGTAGTGTCTCACCAGGTGAAGTGGTGTCTCACCAGGTGGAGTGGTGTCTGACCAGGTGGAGTGGTGTCTATCCAGGTGGAGTGGTGTCTACCCAGGTGGAGTGGTGTCTCACCAGGTGGAGTGGTGTCTCACCAGGTGGAGTGGTGTCTGACCAAGTGGAGTAGTGTCTGACCAGGTGGAGTGGTGTCAAACCAGATGGAGTGGTGTCTGAAGAAAGTGGAGTGGGTCTGACCAGGTGGAATGGTGTCCCACCAGGTGGAGTGGTGTCTAACCAGGTGGAGTGGTGTCTATTCAGGTGGAGTGGGTCTGACCAGATGGAGTGCTGTCTATCCAGGTGGAGTGGTGTCTGACCAGGTGGAGTGGTGTCTGACCAGGTGGAGTGGTGTCTATCCAGGTGGAGTAGTGTCTATCCAGGTTGAGTGGTGTCTATCCAGGTGGAGTGGTGTCTGACCAGGTGGAGTGGTGTCTGACCAGGTGGAGTGGTGTCTATCCAGGTGGAGTGGTGTCTCACAAGGTGGACTGGTGTCTCACCAGGTGTAGTGGTGTCTCACCAGGTGGAGTGGTGTCTGACCAGGTGGAATGGGGTCTGACCAGGTGGAGTAGTGTCTGACCAGGTGGAGTGGTGTCTAACCAGGTGGAGTGGTGTCTGACCAGGTGGGTGGTGTCTAACCAGGTGGAGTGGTGTCTGACCAGGTGGAGTGGTGTCTAACCAGGTGGAGTGGTGTCTGACCAGGTGGAGTGGTGTCTGACCAGGTTGAGTAGTGTCTGACCAGGTGGAGTGGTGTCAAACCAGGTGGAGTGCTGTCTGACCAGGTGGAGTGGTGTCTGACCAGGTGGAGTAGTGTCTGACCAGGTGGAGTGGTGTCTGACCAGGTGGAGTGGGGTCTGACCAGGTGGACCAGACCAGGTGGAATGGTATCTGACCAGGTGGAGTGGTGGCTGACCAGGTGGAGTGGTGTCTAACCAGGTGGAGTGGTGTCTGACCAGGTGGAATGGTATCTGACCAGGTGGAGTGGTGTCTGACCAGGTGGAGTGGTGTCTAACCAGGTGGAGTGGTGTCTGACCAGGTGGAGTGGTGTCTAACCAGGTGGAGTGGTGTCTGACCAGGTGGTGTAGTGTCTAACCAGGTGGAGTGGTGTCTGACCAGGTGGAGTGGTGTCTCACCAGGTGGAGTGGTGTCTCACCAGGTGGAGTGCAGTCTGAAGACAGTGCAGTGGTCATACGGATACAGCCAGCTGACTGTGCAGTCGTCACAAGCCTGTCGTCAGGATGATTGGAATGGCCGCGGGACTTTTTTTTAGTGACTATAATTAAACAATGATAACAACCCTTCATTAAAAATAAATAAAATGTAATATTCACCTTCGTTTAGTAATAATGATTGTGCAATGGTCACAAGCTTTTAGTAAGATGATTCACAATGGTCTCAAACCTTTAGTCAGTACGACTGCGCAATGGTCACGAGTCATTACTGAGGATGATGGTGCATAGCCACAAGCCTTCAATGAGGGTAAATGTGCTTTGGCTATATGCCTCTAGTCATGATTATTGTACAATGGTCACAAACCATCACTGTGGATAATTGAGCAATGGTCACAAACATTGACTCAGGATGATTGTGCAATAATCACAGGCTTTGATGAAGGTAATTGTGTAACGGTCACAAACCTTCAATCAGGATATTGATGCAATGGTCACGAACCTTCAATCAGGATAATCATACAATGGTCACAAACTTTCACTAAGGATGATTGCAAAATAATCACAAGCTTTTGGTTAGGACAATTGTTCAATGGTTGTACATGCCTTCGGTTAGGATGTTTATGAGTGTGCAATGGTCAAAAGCCTTTGGTGACGATGACTATATAAAAAAAAAACACATGCCTTTAATGAGAGTGATTGCTTAATATTCATAAGCCTGCGGTGAAAATGACACACATTTTGGAAGAACTATTATGCAATGTTAAAAATATTTTGCCAGAATGAATATCCAATGTCCACAAGCCTATGGCTAAGTTGATTTCGCAATGATCAGAAGCAAAAAAAACTGCAGATATTCAACACTGTACACAGCAATACAGCAAAGGACGACAATGGGC
>JADBJO010020795.1:0-2500 GCA_016801955.1 Conus betulinus | reverse complement strand
TATTCCGCTAATCTCTACACTCTCACTCACTGCATTCCGCTAATCTACACTCTCACTCATTGTATTCCGCTAATCTACACTCTCACTCACTGTATTCCACATCAACTGACAGCTCTCCGCTAATCTACACTCTCACTCACTGTATTCCGCAAATCTACACTCTCACTCACTGCATTCCGCTAATCTACTCTCTCCTTCACTGCATTCCGCTAATCTACTTCTCCCTTACTGTATTCCACACATCACCTGGCAGCTCTCCGCTAATCTACACTCTCACTGTGTTCCGCTACTCTACACTCTCACTGTGTTCCGCTACTCTACACTCTCACTGTGTTCTGCTAATCTACACTCTCACTGTGTTCCGCTAATCTACACTCTCACTCACTGTATTCCGCTAATCTACATTCTCACTGTGTTTCCGCTAATCTACACTCTCACTGTGTTCCGCTAATCTACACTCTCACTCACTGTATTCCGCTAATCTACACTCTCACTCACTGTGTTCCGCTAATCTACACTCTCACTCACTGTCTTCCGCTAATCTACACTCTCACTCACTGTGTTCCCACTAATCTACACTCTCACTCACTGTATTCCTCTAATCTACACTCTCACTCACTGCATTCCACACATCAACCAACAGCTCTCTGCTAATCTACACACTCTCACTCACTGTATTCCTCTAATCCACACTCTCTCACTAACTGTATTCCGCTAATCTACACTCTCACTCACTGTATTCCGCTAGTCTACATTTTCACTCACTGTCTTCCGCTAATCTACACTCTCACTCACTGCATTCCGCTAATCTACACTCTCACTCACTGTATTCCGCTAATCTACACTCTCACTCACTGCATTCCGCTAATCTACACTCTCACTCACTGCATTCCACACATCAGCTGACATACTCGGTCAAAGCTCTTTTTCTTTCTCTGCTTCTTCTGTCTGACATTTGTCTTCCAGATATGTTCGACTGGTCTGAATCTCGCCCTGCCCACTGTCCAGCTCCAAAGCATCTCTATTTCGGCACTGCCTTGGATGTTGCTGCACTTTATCTGCATTTACCGGCCACAGCCCCATTCCTCCCCTCAGCTTCTTGCCTGAGCCCCCACTCAATGCCCCTTCCCTCCTCCGTAATCCTCTTTCCACTACTCGCCTCTCCCCGCCTTCTATGTTTGCTTTTTTTTTCATGGGGATTGGGTGTGTGTGTGTGTGTGTGTGTGTGTGTGTGTGTGTGTGTGTGTGTGAGTGTGCGTGCGTACGCGCGCGCGCGAGCGTGTGTGTGTGTAGGCATGTGTGTGTGCGTGTGGGGGTGGGTGGGGGTGGGAGGGTGTAGATTTGTGACCGTTTACCTGTGTGTGTGTGTGTGTGTGTGTGTGTGTGTGTGTGTGTGTGTGTGTGTGTGTGTGTCACACCAGTCACCACACACTAGTCACCACAACACACTAGTCACCACAACACACCAGTCACCACAACACACTAGTCACCACAACACACTAGTCACCACAACACACACGAACCCTAGGCCTAAGCGACGAGCGGATACTAAGGTGCAGGATCGGCAGACATATTGGGCAAACCTCTGCAGTCCTTGCGTGGACTCAGATACAAAATCGCAGGCTACTGGTTTTGGTAGGACTTGGGGTAACCACCCTCCTAAAAAAAAAAAAAAAAAAAAAAGAAAAAGAAAAGAAAAAGAAAAAATCAGCGCTTATTGAGCAGCCCTGCCGTCCACCAGGCAAAATTACTTCCCTTTGCCCGACTGCAGTACTCCCCCGGCTACCAGTTCAACTTCCTGTGGCACCGTTGGTTACCAAATCCTATCCCTACGATCTTGCAGTTTTACTCATCTTTATCAGAGCAAAAATGTGTAATTGTTCCCATAACACAACCCACACTAACACAATTATTGTAAACGCAACCACTGTTTGACGACAATAATTTTGACTCATTCATACCACTATAACAATCATAAAGCCCTTGTAAAAATCACGAACCACCATTCCCTCCTGTAAGAGAATTGAAGGGAAAATTCATCCCTCCCCCAGCTTTCCATGAATTTAACCTATACCCCAGCCGGCGACCAGAACACTGTTTGTCGTCCCACGATGCGTTGTCCCAGTCCACCACGGGAACAACCGGAACAAAGTTGTGGTCCACAATGAATCCAGTATTAAACACACACACACACACACACACACACACCACACACACACACACACACATATATGAAGATGCAGGCCCCCCACAGTGCCTTGCGGAACACTCGACGGAGGCCCTGCACCGCAAGAAGTCTCTCAGGATTCGAACAGGAGCACAGATCACCGTATCTACAGGTCAGAATCGTCACCTTCACTGCAGACATACAGCAGTCAACCGGCTTCCAATGCTTATGCTGGAGTGAACCAGCCAAAGTCCTGTTTCAGGGAAAGAAAGTCAGAAGTAGATGGTTTGTCAAACTGATAGGGTCCAACCATAGACAAGAATATACCAGTCT
>JADBJO010020794.1:22500-30710 GCA_016801955.1 Conus betulinus | reverse complement strand
CACGTTCTTGCAATCAGTATGACTTCTTCAGTCAGCGACGAAGATATCGATCGGGTTAAATGCAGAAGTGTCAGATTAAACAAAGTTGTATTCCCTGTCCATTGATTTCATTGAACGAGAAGATGTTAATGAAATCCAAATTCCTCTATATGAATGTTTGTCGTATGTGAGAAAATGGGTAAGTGGCTAAAATTATTGTTTATTTGCTGTGAATGTGTGTGACCACAAAATTAATTTCTCAAATTGAGATAAATAAAGTGTACTTGACTTGACTTGACTTCACACACACACAAACACACACACACAAACACACACACCACACACACACACACACACACACACACACACACGCATACACTCGCGCGCGCGCGCGCCTACACAAAGAAGCAACACACGGACGCGCTTCGTAGAGCAGATATAAAACGCATCAATGCTAAAAATACACGCGCGTGCGGCGTTACACACACACACCACACACACACACACACACACACACACAAACAACACACACGCACGCACACGCACGCACGCACGCACGTACGCACACACACACACACACACGCACGCACGCAGCACGCACCACACACCACACACACACACACACACACACACACACACACACACACCACACACACACGGAGAGACAGAGAGAGAGAGCCGAACGCGCGCATGGAGCAGCTGATTGGCTCGGTGTGTGTCATCGGATATGCTGGATCCTGGTTTCCGTCTTGTGCGCATCATGTGGATAGCATCCAACATGGGAGTTGTATGCATACGTTGTTCGAAGCGATCTCTAACACCTTTTTTCTTTTTCTAGCTGAGGGAGATCCCTATCAGACAGTGATGGAGAACGTGAGTTCACTTGTACTGATGCACGATAGAACTGGTTAAAGACTGCAGTACTGACAACTTTTTTTTTCTTTTTCTTTTCAACTGATGAAAAAACGAAACAGTCTTTGTTGTACTTTTCTGCAAGCTGACGCCCCACAGAATGTTTTTAAAAGATAGGCACGCCGAGAAACTTGAATGATTCGACTTATTGAATTTTGTGACTCTTAGTGGACAGCGGTTAGAGAGATTTTGTTCTCTCGAAAATCAGTTATCATTTCTTAGGGTTTTGTTTTTTTAAACACATTGCTCAAGACTATTTGTAGAACACTAATCAACCATTTTCCTTACTTATTTTCTGTTCAGTGGATAGTTTTGTTACCATGACAAATGAGGCCCTCCAGAGCAGTATCATCTGAGAACTTGATAACAAAAGAGTTATAAGAGAGACAAAATCGTTGGTGAATAGCATGAATAGCACTTGAGATGAGACACATCCTTGAGGAAAGCCAGTGTTCAAAATGATGTCATCAGACGTTTGATGTCATACTCTGACTCCCTGTGGAACGCTGGCCAGGAAACCTGCGGTTAAGCGCCATGAATGGATGGATCAATATCAAGGCTGATTAGCTTCTTGGTCAGCTGGGAAGGGACTGTTCCGTCAAACGCCGGACTGAAATCCATGAAATAATGCCGGCATAAGTATTGAATCTGTCAAACGATGGGGAACAAAATAAGGCCAAGAGACAGAGCGACTTCCATAGACGTGTTTGGTTGCCAGTAGCTCAAGTTCAATGAATTCACCAAGGGGTCAGTTGTAGATTTCAGAAAATAAAGCCCAAGACGTTCAAACGCTCCCATCACTACAGATGTCATTGCAACAGGTCTGTGGTCCTTGAGCGTGACTGCTTTGGCGGAAAAAGAAAGAGGGTGGCTGATGTGAGGCGCGATCGTATACTTTGTACGATAGAGTCATCAAAATATCAGTGAAAACAGCAGTTATCTGATCCGCATCTGAAGACGGGAGAACACACACACACACACACACACACACACACACACGCACGCACACACGCATGCATACACGTACGCATACACGTATGCACGCACGCATGCGCGCATGCGCGCGCGAGCCCGCGCACGCACGCACACACACACACACACACACACACACAACACACAACACACACGCACGCACGCACGCACACACACACACACACACATACACACACACACACACAAGAATGGAAGTTTATGAATAATGAGATGAACATACAGCAATATTATCTTGTTCTTTCGTTTAGAGTACAGTTTCCAAGTCTGTTTAATCCAGTTGAACGTTATTTAGCAAATAACACTCTCCCTCTCCTCCGAGCACCTTGGAATAGAGCCAAGACCCCAAAACTACCACCGTCGCCACTACCATCACAACCATCACAAACATACAAACATCCAACCTGTCCCCCCCCCCCCCCCCCCCCCCATCTGGACAAACTGATCCGCCCTTTGTTCCCAGTACTGAGTTGGATCGGCAGGAGCGGGGGAGGGGGCGGGGAAGAAGGGGGGAAGGGGGCTAAGGAGGATAGGATGGAGAGGGAATGAATGAAACGATGCTTTTTGGTGCATATTGTATTTCATTTATTGTTTTCTCTCTTGTTCATTTCTTTCATATGCAACACACCCACTACACACAATCACATCCCCCCCCCCCCCCCCCCCACCTCTCCTTCCCCTCCCTGTCCTCTCTCTCTCTCTCTCCACTCTCCTCTCTTTCTTCTCTCTCTCTCTCTCTCTCTCTCTCTCTCTCTCTCTCTCTCTCTCTCTCTCCCTCCTCTCTCTCTCCTCTCTCTCTCTCTCCCCTTTTCCTCCTCCTCGCTTCACTCTACCCTCTTCCTCGTGCTCTTCCTCGAACACTACTCACCCTCTCTCCCACTGCCCCTCTTTCAACTTCATTCACCACTTTGGCTTCACAAGGGGAGTATTGTGCATGTTAATGTCTGTACTGTTTTCATTGTTTTGTCGCTGAGGAAGGCTTATTGCCGAAAATTTCTTGTCTTGTTTTGTGTCGTGCATTAAAGTGCGTTACTTCACACTTTGTTTTGTGGATGTAAGGAGGTCGATTTCAACGTTCGCGTTTCTTGGCCTCTATTCCGGACAAAGTCGAGAGCGGTTGCTGAAAAAAATTGTTTGAGCATGTGACGGGGGTGGAGGGAAGGGGTGGGGGTGGGGGGGGCTCGGGATGAGGATGGGGAGTGGAGTGAGAATGGGGGGGGGGGGGGGTTGAGGGTCGAATTACTGTGTTCATAGCACAAAGACATGATGACGTTGGTTGTGTTGCTACCAAGGGTCTTCTTTCTTTTCACATTTTCGTGGGGTTTTTTTCACTAAGAATTTCGGAAAGCACTTCCGAGACTCTTCTTGATTGTTATTTTTGGACCAAAGGTATAGTGTGGAAGGCGAAGCGGAGAGACTGAGAGAGAGAGAGAGAGAGAGAGAGAGAGAGAGAGAGAGAGAGAGAGAGAGAAAAGGGGGGGGGGGGGGCAGGTGGGGTGTTGGTGGAGGCTGAGGTGGGGAAACCGGAAGAACTGTACCACTCCAACCTCCAACTAAATCTCTAAATCTGATCGAATTGGCCGGTAGTGTAGTGTAGTGTAGTGTAATGTAGTGTGATGTGGTGTATTGTAGTGTGGTGTGGTGTAGTGTGGCGTGGTGTGGTGTGGTGTGGTATGGTGTGGTGTGGTGTGGTGTGGTGTGGTTTGGTGTGGTGTGGTGTGGTGTGTGTGTGGTGTACTGTAGTTTGAACCCATGACGAAAACAAGCTACGCACGGTTGTTGTTGTTGTTGTTGTTGTTTGTGTGTGTCTGTGTGTGTGAATCAGACTTTCAGACTCAGAGTCACACATTAATTGTCACGAAAACCTTAAAGGTCTCTAGACACAGCATGGTATTATGAAAAATCATCATTAGTGGACAGACAATAATTGTATGAGTCCATACAGGGAGCCGTTATTGTCTTTTCACATTCATGCAACCAAGATCGTATTTTGCTATATGAATGTGCAGATCATCATGCCATTTCAGTTGGGCATAGTTTTCGCAAGTTTGAGTTGAGCATAATCGTTTGATAGCTGTTCTTGAAGCTCCAGTCGTAGCAGTTTGTATTTAGCGCATCTGCCCAGAAAATGAAATCCATCTTCAACCACACCACATGATGGTCGTTTTCTGCCTTCTGTCGCAGTGTTTGTGTTCCCACCCCTTTCTAATTGTAGCTCATGAGTCTGCTGGGATCAATGACTTTGTTTGAAGTTTTTAATGTTTATTATGTAAGGTTCTATCCGATAGTTTTCTGCAATCTTATTGTAAGAAATATAGTCTCGAAGATCCTCTTTATTTTTTTTTTTCTTCTGTTTCCAGATGTCTGTATATTTAGATTCTAATTTCTTTTTGATTGCACATTTTGTTCTCCTGATAAGAAGGGTTGATTGATTTTTCTAGACATGATCCATTCCTAATTTATGTAAAACGGTCCGGATAAATTCTAGCCATGAACAGTTAGATATTTCTACATTTTGAAGCCTGGCGCTGTATGACAGTTTGAGATAGGACGAGTTGTCTGCTCTTGTTATGTGTAACCAGAGCCCTAGTGTGTGGCATTTTGTTTGCAGGCTGATTAGGAAACGACCTAGTTCTGCAAATGCTGAAAGATCCATTGCGTTTTTGAGTAGTCCTAAAGGGTTCTTGCAAGATTTTGTATGCGTTTTTTCGTGAGGGAATGCTTGGGACAGACTTGGTTGGAAAAGGGTGGAAATATGGGGATTGTTTTTGCCGTGATCAGCATAAGGGAACTAAACTTCAGCGGCTTAAGTTGATGGTGGTGCAGTCAGTATATCATAACATCTGGGTTTAGCTCTGTACCTTTGTTCGTCCTTCTCAGGGTGTGCAGCGTTTTGTTTGCTTGCTTTGTAAGATGCTCTTCTCCACTAGCGAACATACCATTTACATGAAAAAATTACCACGTCATATTTATACCGGCTTGTAATCTTTAAGGTATGAAAAACATGTTATATACAAGGGTTACTTCAGGATCAGTTTTCGTCAGAATGACAATTTTTGTTTTCCTCTCATTGATCTTAAGTCCACATTCATTACAGTACTCATAAAGTTTGTTCAACTTATTTTGTAGCCCAACGTTGGAGGTGGATACGATCACCAGGTCATCTGCGTATAACAAACACGGAACTGTGCTGTTGTTGTTTGTGTTTGAGTCAGGTGAATCATTAGTCTGCATGTAATTTGGAATGTCATCAGTAAATGCACTGGAAAGTGTCGGGCTCAGTGTGTTTCCTTAAAGAACATCTTTAAGTAATGGTACCTCTGAGGACAGCCCGTCTGTTGTCTTTTACACAGATTCTGACGTTGTCATAGATTGATCGTATTACTTAGAAACAGTTGCCGCTGTTTCCTATTCTGTACAGTTTTGCTAGTGGAGCTTGGTGCTAAACGCTATCGAAGGTATTCTGAAAGTCAACGAAGCAGTTGTATTGATCTAGCCTTTCTATAATTTAACATATTGTTAACAATTTTCTTTTTTTTCAGAATAAAAACAAGGTCAGTTGTTCTTGACATCTTCTGAATCCAGCCTGTTCTTGTGCTGAAAGTTTATTGTCGTCGAGGAAGTCAGATATATTTTTGTTTAATATGGCAAAACAAAAAGCTTTCCAGTGTAGTGTGTGTGTGTGTGTGTGTGTGTGGTGTGTGTGTGTGTGTGTGTGTGTGTGTGTGTGTGTGTGTGTGTGTGTGTGTGTGTGTCTTCATTATGGGTAATTTTGTTCTTCTAGTCAGGAGCAGTTATTTTTTGTCCTATAGAATCAGTTCGGGGACAGCTGTCGCCATGGATTGTTACGAGCGCTACCTGCACGCCGCACGCGCCGTCTATCACCTCACCCATACTACCAGTCAGTAACTAGCAAACAGGAGAAGAGAAAAAAGGTTTGACTCTCTTAATAAGGAAATGCATTGCCAGACTGAAGTCTGTAGGAGATCGGTAAGCTAAATCACCATGTCGACTGCCAGCTGTAGCCGGCTGCAGCTGCATGGCCGACGTGGAAATGAGAATCATTCAGGGTGAACATGAACTTTAACGAAATCCTTACGACAATGATGATAGAATGCATAAAATACAGCCGAAACGCTGATGACGAAGTTCTTTTTTTCTTTGCATCATATGCCCATACTCTGTCAATCTTCCACACGTCTCAGTGCATGGGGAACTTGAACATTTGACGCAACAGCTCAGTGGGTAGAGCGTTGGGCTCGTGACCCAGACGATCCTGGGGGTTGCAGGTTCGAATTACCCGCCACCGGCCGTTTCGGTAGAGGGGGACTTTTCCATCGGATTGATATTCGTTCTGACTCCATTCTCCAAAAACTCCTTCGAATGAGATCATAAATCGAGGTTCCGTTGGAATGCATGCATAAGCATCTTGCACACTCGTTAAATCCCTTTGTCTGAAGAGTAGGCCAATTACGGCCGTTGGAATGGATGACACATATACACAGTGCAGTCACCGAAGAATATCAAAATCATCTTCAGGTGTTTACTGATGGTTCTCTGTTTTAGATGATGGAAATGTTGGTGCAGCATTTGTTATTCCTTCGCTTAAAACTCAAAGATCGTTCTTTCTGGGTAGTTATTTATCTATATTCGCAGCTGAGTTAGTAACTAATATGCTAGCAATGAAATTTCTAACAAATCTTTCCAGTGATATTATTCAGATAGTTTTTTTTTTTTTCGTAGATTCAATATCAGACTCGCGACCCGACCTTGTGTTCAAAATTAAATATCTTTTACACCGGCTGGCGTCTAAAGGCACTATAATAGAATTTTGCTGGATTCCTTCGCATACCGGTATACTTGGGAATGAATTGGCTGATAGGGCTGCAAAAATAGGTACTAAAAAGCAGGGTCATCTTCCGAGCTGAAAATAAAACCATCAGTCGTAGAATGTTATCGTATCCTTGAATCAACTGCACGGAAGAGAGCTCAAAATAAATGTTGATATTTGGACAAACAGTGGGAAGCTTTTCTGTACTGAGAAAAATGTCTGATCATCCAGTTTATAATTCCAGACAAATATATTCCCTTATAATTCGATTAAACTAAATGCTTTAAAAACAAAGTTTAGTAAATATGCTAATTGTATTTGTGGTAAAGAAAATAACATTGAGCCATATTTTAATTAATTGTCGCAAGTTAACTACTTTCATACCAACATCATTAAGATCTAGTAACTTTTCTGAAAAAAAAAAAAATGCAAGATATACTTTCGGACCACTTTCTGCTGATCGAAATTGCTGAACACTTATTTCATAGTCCGACTGCGGTTTTTCTTTAGATTGTTTTGTGTTAGTTCATAGTGCGTTATATGATGATGGCCTGCATTTACTCCTTCACTCTTAAGTTTAGATAGTGAAGGATTTTTGTTTTATTGTTATATGTTAGATCTATATCTTCTGTTCATTTTATCCATTAATTGGTGTATTTAAGATTTCTGTTGTTTTTTTTTCTTTGTTTTTTGTTTTTGTTGGAGACATATACAGATACATACACGTATACACTCACATACAAAGGCCCTACATACACGCTTATAGAACATATAGGCTTATTCAATTAATCATTCATTCCTTCAGCCATTCTCTCCATTCATTCACGTTTAATGTCACTCAAAGTGAACAGACGTTAAACAGAAGAAAGGAAAAGTCATCAAAAAATGAATCAGGGTCTTAAACCGAGCACAGGTGCTACAAAAAAAAAAAAAATTAATAACAACAATAATAATAATAGTAAATGATAATAACAGTAATGATAACAGTGATGATAATGATAATAATGATGATGATGAAGATGACGGATAATAATAATATCCCACAGATGAATCCAAAGCCTGAAGAGGAGTTGGGACCGGAAATGAATACGCTATTCCTTCCGTCAGTTAAAGAACAATTGAAACACACACACACACACACACACACACACACACACACACACACACACACACACACACGCACGCACGCACGCACGCACGCACGCACGCACACACGCACGCACGCACGCTCGCACGCACACACATTCACACACACGCGCGCGCGCGCGCACTCACACACATACGCGCGCGCGCGCGCGCGCGCGCGCGCGCGCATCTGGACTCTGTAAGTTAGTAGTATAATTAGTGAGAAAAAAAAAAGAAAAAAAAAAAAAAAAAAAAAAAAAAAAAAAAAAAAAAAAAAAAAGAAAAAAAAAAAAAAAAAGAAAAAAAAAAAAAAAAAAAAAAAAAACGAAAAAAAGAAAGAAAAAAAAAAACAGAAGAAAAAGAAAATCAACTG
>JADBJO010020794.1:0-17500 GCA_016801955.1 Conus betulinus | reverse complement strand
ATACGCTACACCACAACCGCTAAGTTTTGAGACCACACTACGCATGATTTGAAGCTGATGGATAAATGAATTAACAACTAAGATGAGAGAATTGAAGAAGAGGGTCTAGTGGCTGCGACTTAACAGATGTCTGACCTACACATTAGCCCAGTGCGCTGGCCAGACCTTGAGTGCCTACCGAACATTGGTTCTCTTTTTCTTTTTTTTTTTTTTTTTTTTTTTTTTTTCTTTTTTTTTTTTTTGTATGTGTGTGTAGTGAATGTGCACATGTGTATGTATGGATGTGTGGGCACTGACCCATGTGTGTGCGTGTGCACATGTGTGTATGTGTGTGTGCACGCGCGCGTGCATGCGTGTGCGCGCGCTTGTGTATTTGTGCATGCACACACACACACACACACACACACACACACACACACACACACACACACACACACACACACACACACACACACACACACACACACACACACACTGACAGAGGTATTTGAAATGGTCTGGACATTTTCTTTTTTGCATTCCTTTGTTTCTTTAGTGGCATACAAGCTGTATGTCTTTTGCCTGTCCCACCCCTGATTCTCCAGGTCCTGTACGAGCGCCTTTGTTACCTTGACCGCCACCTGTAATGGGTTCTATGGATGTTCAGGTGCTGTGAAGCATGCCTTGACCTCTTCTGCTTTGTGTCAGACCAGCCTTAAAGGAAGGTCATGCAGTGTCGCATAGTTTCGATTTAATGGTGTCCTGTGTAGTTCGCAAGATCAGTCTTAATGTTTCATTTTTAACTGTGTCTAATTTGAGAAGTTTTGCCCTTGGGACAGTGTTGTAAGCCCTAATTCGTAATCAATCACACTGAGAACGCCTGCATGATACAGTCGGTAGAGATGGAGTTGTTCAATGCGTGTAGCTGGCATTGCTTTCATGGCAGACAGGCCCGTCTGGCACTGAAATACAATATTCTCGACATGCTTTCTGTAGATCAGCATTCTATAAAATCCTGTTCCCAATAGGGTGTCAGATGATTCAGTTTATATTCCGCTGAAGGAAACTGGTGTGGGGAATTGTTCTGATGTCTTGTTGTTGAGAGTGCAGACCAATGTCTGGGCTTTTGTCGCGTTGGTGGACGATTCAGTTTCTTGACGCAACCGCCTAGTGTAGTTCAACCGCTGCAGAACTGCTTTCATTCTGTCTCGACCACTTTTTATGTTTTGTAGATCAGACTACCATCTGCCTGTGCCAACACCAGCGCTATTTCGTTTCTATGGATGTATGCAAGGCCTTTAATGTAAACATTGTTCAAAACATGGTTGATAGGAGAACCTTGAATTAATCCCATGGAGAGTTTATGAGGTTCAGACGTCCAGTCTCCAAATCGTAGGATGACGGGTCGCTCTGAAGTGCAACTGCGATTCATCATGTAAGCGTCTTGCTGACTCCATAATCAAGGAATAGTTCCATGAGAAACAAGAACTGGACTTTGTTGTGTTCATCTTCAAGATCTATTGCAACTGCTATTATTTCTTCCCGTCTTTGGAATCCTTCATATTCTACATCAGCGCGTTTGATGTTTTTTTTCCTATCTACTTTGCCTGTTCTGTTGCCTACTTCTGTTGCCTACTTTCAACGTCTCTTGCGAGTTTTCGTACTATGATGCGTTCCATGAGCTTTCCTGTTACATTTTGCATAGTGAGTATGTGTGGCAGCCACTCAGTTGATGGCGATCTTTGTTGGTAAAGCTTTCAGGTACCTGTGTGTCCGGCGTTCTGCGACGTAGCTTTTATCGACATCGCCCTGGACGAGACTTAAGATGCGAGCTCTGTCTTTTGAGAGCTGTTCAATATATGAATAACGTACTTTGTCTGGACTTGGAGTACTCTCTGTGATGCATTTAGCTATTACTTCATCCAGTTCAGGTGCTGTAACTTCAGCATCAATGCCAGTTTGTGCTAGATGTTGAAGAACATGATGATCAGATAGTTCTTCTTTTCCGCCAGATGTCCCTGATTACTCTGTTCTTTGAATTGTCTTGGGCTTTGTGGTCCCAGCGGCGCCTTGACTGTCTGGGGGTAGCATTTGTACTGGTCCTGACTGCCTGGGGTAGCATTTGTACTGGTCCTGACTGTCTGGGTAGCATTTGTACTGGTCCTGACTGCCTGGGGTAGCATTTGTACTGGTCCTGACTGCCTGGGGTAGCATTTGTACTGGTTCTGACTGTCTGGGGTAGCATTTGTACTGGCACTGACTGTCTGGGGTAGCATTTGTACTGGTCCTGACTGTCTGGGGTAGCATTTGTACTGGTCCTGACTGTCTGGGTAGCATTTGTACTGGTCCTGACTGTCTGGGTAGCATTTGTACTGGTCCTGACTGCCTGGGGCAGCATTTGTACTGGTACTGACTGTCTGGGGTAGCATTTGTACTGGTCCTGACTGCCTGGGGTAGCATTTGTACTGATCCTGACTGCCTCGGGTAGCATTTGTACTGGTCCTGACTGTCTGGGTAGCATTTGTACTGGTCCTGACTGTCTGGGGTAGCATTTGTACTGGTCCTGACTCTCTGGCGTAGCATTTGTACTGGTTTCCTTCCATGCGAAGACAACACTACCAGAAGTGAGCGAGTGTTATCAAATGCTCAAGTGACTCACAACGTGTCGCCATAAGAATACAAAATCCAGCAAACAATACGGAAAACTACTCAGCAGCAACAAAAATTATCATCATCGTTTTCATCATCATAAAATGATATGATTGGATGAAATATGAAATGAGAGGAAAAAGCATATTAGAATAGAAAAAAAGATAGATCTATTAAAGATCGTCTCAGAACTCGATAAATGGGAGCAAATTGTGACAGAAAATGAGAAAGAAATCAAAATTCTGAAATAATGATAATGGCATGAGTTACTTTTATTATCATCATCACTGTCACACTCATAACAAAATGAATAATAACTACCACTACTGCCACCACCGCTACTACTACTATCATTACTACTACTACCACTACCACCACCAACACCACTATTACTATTTCTACAACTACTGCTTCTACTACTGCTGCTGCTACTACTACTGCTACTGCTGCTGCTCCTGCTGCTACTATTTCTTCTTCTTCTTCTTCTTCTTCTTCTTCTTTCTTCTTTCTTCTTCTATTATTATTATTATTATTATTATTATTGGTATTACTATCGTTAGTAGTAGTAGCAGTAGTATCATTATTATTGTTATTATTATTATTATTATTATTATTATTGTTATTATCGTGTTGTTGTTGCTGCTACTGCTACGACTACTACTACTATTACTACTTAATTGTATTATTATTGTTGTTGTTGTTATCACCATCATCATCATCATTATCATCATCATCATCATCATCATCATAATCATCATGGTTACCATCGTCGTCGTCATCATAATGATAGGATGAATAAAATCACAAATGACTTAGCTTTAATAAATAAAGTAAATAAACAAATATGCGAATTCAAATGCAAAAAGAATCAGTAGGCAAATGGTTAAGAGCTAGTTTCAGAAAGAACATATGAAATAAGAAAACAGGAACAGATTCATGAACAGATTCGAATGATTTATGTAATGACAGTAACATTCAAAATACCAACTAAAATTAAAAAAAAAACAATGAAAATAAGAATAATGATAAATGAACACATAACTGTATGAATTAGATAAATAAAACAAGACATAAATGAATACATGTGTAAATGAGCGAATGACTGAATGAACATATGAATACAATCATACATACATACATACATACATACATACATACATACATACATACATACATACATACAAGCATACACACACGTACACACGTGTGCATACATACATGCATACATACATGCATACATACATGCATACATACATACATACATACATACATACATACATACATACATACATACATACATACATACATGCTTGCTTGCTTGCTTTCATGAATACATACATACATACATACATACATACATACATACATACATACATACATACATACATACATACATACATACATACATACATACATACATACATGCATACATACATAACCAAAAACAAACAAATAGATGAAAATGATAATAATTCACACACCAAATGAATAGTTGAACAGTGAAATACACTCAAGATGAGAAGGTAGAAGAGGTGTGGAGCGCCGTGGAGGCTGGGGGTGGGTGCCAGTCAATGCTTTCGGGGCCGAGAGGCCGCCGACTTGTAGGTGTCGATGCCAAGTGGGTAAAGGGCCTCCAGTTTGGCAATGCCACGGGATTCCTGCATTGTGCACATAGCTCTCGCCACACTTTCCACTGGCACTGAACAGGCGAAGCCATCCTCTGTATTGTTTGTTTGTTTGGGGTTGGTTTTATTTGTTTGTCCGGCTTGAACACCAAAGGGCCAAACACGTCATGTTTGTTCTGTGACTGGTTTGTCCGCTCCTTCGATGATCTGTTCACTCTATATTTGACCTTCTCTGTTCACGCTATATTTGACCTCTGTTCACTCTATATTTGACCGCTGTTCACTCTATATTTGACCGTCTATTTCTTCCATACCACGATGCCAGATTTGACCATGCTTTTCAACCACGATGCCTGGTCTAACTATCCTTGTATGCCTTGCGGCCTAATCTGATTATTGCGTCATAATATGCTGTCTGATTTGGTTGTTATATATATCATGCCGTCTGATTTGATTGGTCTTTCATTTCATGCCGATTTGATTGATCTTTTGTTTCATGCTGATTTGATTGCTCTTTTGTTTCATGCCGATTTGATTGCTCTTTGTTTCATGCTGATTTGATTGCTCTTTTGTTTCATGCTGATTTGATTGCTCTTTTGTTTCATGCCGATTTGATTGATCTTTTGTTTCATGCTGATTTGATTGCTCTTTTGTTTCATGCTGATTTGATTGCTCTTTTGTTTCATGCCGATTTGATTGCTCTTTTGTTTTTCATGCTGATTTGATTGCTCTTTTGTTTCATGCTGATTTGATTGCTCTTTTGTTTCATGCCGATTTGATTGATCTTTTGTTTCATGCTGATTTGATTGCTCTTTGATTTGATGCTACCTAATCTGATGGTTTGTTAATAAGACGCTACCTGATTTGACCATTCTCTCATCTCCCCACTGTCTGAATTGCCTGTTGTTTAAAACCACACGTTTGAACTGACGATTCTTGACCAATTTGACTGTTCTTTTATTTCATGCTGCCTGATGTGGCTAGTTTTCTTATACTGTGTAGCCTAATTTGACTAACCTATAATGCCATGCTGTCCGATTTGACCTTTTCCCGCATGTAACTGTTTTGACAATTTGTTTTTAAGGAAATTTTCAGAAAGCGGGGAACATAAACAGTAAACAACCAACAAGTAGGGTAATTCTTGCTTTATATTATATTATATTATATTATATTATATTATAAAACGAAACTTGCTCTTATGTCTTAGAGTGAAGAGATAGGGGGAAGGTACGCATTCATATCTGCATTGGCAGTTAATTCTGCCTAACTAACAGTAAGTGCTTGAGAGGGTGAGTGGGGAATAATAAATGCTTCTCAAATGAGTCTTCAGCAAGCTTATAGTCTCCAAGGAGGAGACACTCTCCAATGGGGAGGAAACTCACTAACATATAACTCCTGGTCAGATACCGGTATTTCGAACCTGATTGTTTCTCCTCAGTGACCGCGGAAAGTGGTAACTTACCGCCTCTGCCTTTTCGGTTTTAAGAAGAATGCTATCCCAGAAAAAGGCTGGTGTGCAATACCATAGTATGTTTGTTGAGTTTTCGAAAAAACAACTAAAGGTGCCACCTAAGAAGCAAAAGAAAATCATGAAAAAGGAAAAAAAACAAGCTACATTTTCTATTGAAAAGTAGAAAATATAAAAAGATAAACCTCTTAAGACACAAGTGCTGAGGGCCAGTTCTTGGAATGAATCCGCAAGGGACTAAATTATAATTGACTAATAAATTCCAAGGATAAGTAACCGAGCACCATTCCAGCAACTTACAGAGCAGCTTGGTGTTGCAAAGACTGCAAGAAATATTCAATTATAAAACAAAACTTGCTCTTATGTCTTAGAGTGAAGAAATAGGGGGAGGTAAGCATTCATATCTGCAGTGGCAGTTAATTTTGCCTAACTAACAGTATGTGCTTGAGAGAGTGAGTGAGGAATAATAAATGCTTCTCAAATGAGTCTTCAGCAAGCTTATAGTCTCCGAGGAGGAGACACTCTCCAATGGGGAGGAAACTCACTAACATATAACTCCTGGTCATGTACCGGTATTTCGAAACCTGATTGTTTCTCCTCGGACCGCGTATATATACACATATATACATATACATATATACATAAATATATATATATACATATATATATATATATGTGGGGGGGGGGTATAAATATATAGATGTGTGTGTGTGTGTGTGTGTGTGTGTGTACAATCATCCGTGCCGACACAATCAGCTGTGCCTCCCTAATGTGTCCCATCCAGCGGACGAAAGGCCTCGAAGCAGGCAATATGAATGGTTCTCTCTTCAGGACGGGTCACGATGGTCCCCACAGAGCAGGCAATATGAATGGTTCTGTCTTCAGGACGGGTCACGGTGGTCCCCACAGAGCAGGCAATATGAATGGTTCTGTCTTCAGGACGGGTCACGGTGGTCCCCACAGAGCAGGCAATATGAATGGTTCTGTCTTCAGGACGGGTCACGGTGGTCCCCACAGAGCAGGCAATATGAATGGTTCTGTCTTCAGGACGGGTCACGATGGTCCCCACAGAGCAGGCAATATGAATGGTTCTGTCTTCAGGATGGGTCACGATGGTCCCCATAGGCTGCTAGTGAAGCAGTTTATATTCAAAATGTATATTCCAATGGCTTTTCATTCTAATTCTCTTTATTTCCCTCCATCTCCCCCTTTACTGCCTTTTTCCCCTTCAAATCTTTGCCAAATCATTAACGTAATGATAGATTAATATGGCCTCTGTAAGAAGTTGGGCTGTGAACAAAATGATTTTTATTTTACCTGAATTACATCAGCAATCCCTATATTGCCTCCATATGTAGCTGGGCTGTCAATAACATGACTTGACCTACATTATGATAATCAGCAATCCTTCTATTGCCTCCGTAAGTACCTTGGATGTCAACAACATGACTTGACCTGCATTATATCAGCAATGCTTATATTGCCTTCACAAGTGGCTGGGCTGTGAACAACATGACTTGATTTGATCTGCATTATATCAGCAATCCTCATATTGCATCCAAAAGTAGTTAGGCTGTAAACAACATGACTTGACCTGCACTATTTCAGCTATCTTTATACTGTGACCAATATACATTTATTTGACCTGCATTATATCAGCAGTCCTTATTGCCTTGGGCAGCTTGGATGAAAAGGACATGCTGATTTGACTTACATTCTGGTAGCAGTCCTGGTATAACCTCAGTGAGCAGCTGGGCTCTGTGTGTGCGTGTGTGCGCGCGCGCGCGCGTGTATGTGTGTATGTGTGTGTGTGTGTGTGTGTGTGTGTGTGTGTGTGTGTGTGTGTGTGTGTGAGCGCGAGTGTGTGTGTGTGTGTGTGTGTGTGTGTGTGTGTGTGTGTGTGTGTGTGTGTGTGTGTGTGTGTGTGTGTGTGTGTGTGAAAGACATAGAAAGAGAGTGCGCGCGCGTGTACGTGTGTAGGTATAGGCGTATGTGCTTGCGTATGGACATGTGTGTGCGTGCGTGTGTGTGTGTGTGTGTGTGTGTGTGTGTGTGTGTGTGTGTGTGTGTGTGTGTGTGTGTGTGTGTGTGTGTGTGTGTGTGTGTGTGTGTGTGTGTGTGTGTGTGTGTGTGTGTGTGTGCAAAGAGCATTCCAGCATGCATTTTTCACAGTGAAAACGTGTGCCTGTTAGTGTGTATCCCTAAATGATTGCCCGCACACGCATGTGTGTGTGTGTGTGTGTGAGTGTGTATGTGTGTGTGTGTGTGTGTGTGTGTGTGTGTGTGTGTGTGTGTGTGTGTGTGTGTGTGTTTAGTGTGTGTGTGTGTGTGTGTGTGTGTGTGTGTGTGTGTGTGTGTGTGTGTGTGTGTGTGTGCGTGCGTGCGTGTGTGTGCGTGCGTGTGTGTGCGTGAGTGTGTGTGTGTGTGTGCGTGTGTGTGTGTGCGCGCGCGCGCGCGCGCGCGCGCGTGGTGCCCAGATACATTCATGTGTGTGCATGCCAGTAGTCAAAGCGCATACTTATGCAGTTCCCCCATCCACACTTGCACCCGCCCATATATTAACGGTAAACCAAAGACGTGTTGACTTGAAATGCCTGCTCATGGCTTCTGCAAAACTCGTCGTCAGTGGTGGGAATGCGCAAAGCAGCTCTCAGCCCACGTCACTGATCACTTCGAACCGGAGTGACACCCATTTGTTGCGGAGCCTCTGCTCCCTGTGACCCCCTCCCTGTCAACAACACTGGATCCAACGATCCATCCCCCCTATCACCCCCACGCCTCAGCTTCAGCGCCGGCACCACAGCCACTACACTCTTACACCACCCTCACTGCCGCTTCAACCATCTCAAGACATCCCTGTTACTACCGCCGCCACAATCCACACCACCCACCACCGCTACAGCATCACCCCACTAACTACCACCACCGCTGTCGTCATCATCACCCCCAAAGCATCACCATCGCCTCCACCACCACCACAGCTAACACCATTACCACCACCAGTGCCACTACAACGTCCTCGCCGTCGTCAGTTGCAATACATGTCTCCTGAAAATGCTGATCTGGGAGGGATATGCTGTCAGTCGTATAGATTCCGTGGATCTGGCATAACACGCCGTGCCCAGAACTAGGACACTGCGTCATTGCCTCAGTGGATCAACAAGATCAGCGACAGCTATTACCGTTGTTGTTGTTTTTTTTTTCCTGTTATTGTTGTTGTTGTTGTTTTATTATGTTTTGTTGTTTGTTTGTTTGATTTTCATGGAATTCTTCTATTTTAAGCTGGCCTGGGCTGAAATCTTTATGTTGAAGGTTTTCGGTTTGGGTTGTTGGTGGTGGTGGTGGTGGTGGTGGTAGTGGCGGTGGTGTGATTTTTTTTTTTTTTTCCAAACTACTGTCACACTGTCCTTCCTAACCTGTTTGCTGTCTTCTTCTCCCATTCTCCCTGTCCCTGTTCTTCCCGAATCCACAGTCTTCAGGAAAGCAGGTGTTCACAGAGGTAAGATTATTATCGTTATTTGTCATTCCAGAGGTCACAGTTAGATTAGATTATCATTCACAGTCTCACAGTCGGTTAGATTATCAGTCATGAGACACAATGTCACCGTTAGGTTAGGCCATCAGTCATGACTCACAATGTTACCGCTAGGTTAGGTTATCAGTCATGACTCACACTGTTACCGCTAGGTTAGGTTATCAGTCATGACTCACACTGTTACGCTAGGTTAGGTTATCAGTCATGACTCACAATGTTACCGTTAGGTTAGGCCATCTGTCATGACTCACACTGTTACCGCTAGGTTAGGTTATCAGTCATGACTCACAATGTTACCGTTAGGTTAGGCCATCTGTCATGACTCACACTGTTACCGCTAGGTTAGGTTATCAGTCATGACTCACAATGTCACCGTTACGTTAGGCCATCTGTCATGACTCACACTGTTACCGCTAGGTTAGGTTATCAGTCATGACTCACAATGTTACCGTTAGGTTAGGCCATCTGTCATGACTCACACTGTTACCGCTAGGTTAGGTTATCAGTCATGACTCACAATGTTACCGTTAGGTTTGGCCATCTGTCATGACTCACACTGTTACCGCTAGGTTAGGTTATCAGTCATGACTCACAATGTACCGTTACGTTAGGCCATCTGTCATGACTCACACTGTTACCGCTAGGTTAGGTTATCAGTCATGACTCACAATGTCACCGTTAGGTTAGGCCATCTGTCATGACTCACACTGTTACCGCTAGGTTAGGTTATCAGTCATGACTCACAATGTCACCGTTAGGTTAGGCCATCTGTCATGACTCACACTGTTACCGCTAGGTTAGGTTATCAGTCATGACTCACAATGTTACCGCTAGGTTAGGTTATCAGTCATGACTCACAATGTTACCGCTAGGTTAGGTCATCAATCATGACTCACAATGTTACCGCTAGGTTATCATTTATGACTCACAATGTTACCGTTAGGTTAGGTTAACAGTCACGACTCACAATGTTACCGCTAGGCTAGGTTAACAGTCATGATTATAAATGTCACAGCTGGGTAAGGTTATCAGTCATAATTCACAGCGAGAGAGCTGGGTCACGTTATCAGTTATAAGTCATAGTGACAGAGCTGGTCACGTTATCAGTCACAAGTCACAGCGACAGAGCTGGGTTAGGTTATCAGTCATAAGTCAAAGCGACAGAGCTGGGTTAGGTTATCAGTCATAAGTCACAGCGACAGAGCTGAGTTAGCTTATCAGTCATAAGGCACAGAGACAGAGCTGAGTTAGGTTATCAGTCATAAGTCACAGCGACAGAGCTGAGTTAGGGTTATCAGTCATAAGTCACAGCGACAGAGCTGAGTTAGGTTATCAGTCATAAGTCACACAGAGACAGAGCTGAGTTAGGTTATCAGTCATAAGTCACAGTGACAGAGCTGGGTTAGCTTATCAGTCATAAGTCACAGCGACAGAGCTGAGTTAGCTTATCAGTCATAAGTCACAGAGACAGAGCTGATTTAGGTTATCAGTCATAAGTCACAGTGGCAGAGCTGAGTTAGGTTATCAGTCATGACTGACAGTGCCACAGCTGGGCTACGTCTATTATTAATGACTCATAGAGCCACAGAAAAAGTTAGATCGAATATTTTCTAGTCGCTGTGTCGTAGCTAGGTTTGATTACTATGAATGACACCCAGTGTCACGGTAAAGTAGATCCATTATTAATGACACCCAGTGTCACGGTAAAGTAGATCCATTATGAATGACTCCCAGTGTCACGGTAAAGTAGATCCATTATTAATGACTCCCAGTGTCACGGTAAAGTAGATCCATTATGAATGACACCCAGTGTCACGGTAAAGTAGATCCATTATTAATGACACCCAGTGTCACGGTAAAGTAGATCCATTATGAATGACACCCAGTGTCACGGTAAAGTAGATCCATTATGAATGACACCCAGTGTCACGGTAAAGTAGATCCATTATTAATGACTCCCAGTGTCACGGTAAAGTAGATCCATTATTAATGACTCCCAGTGTCACGGTAAAGTAGATCCATTATTAATGACTCCCAGTGTCACGGTAAAGTAGATCCATTATTAATGACTCCCAGTGTCACGGTAAAGTAGATGCATTATTATAATGACTCCCAGTGTCACGGTAAAGTAGATCCATTATTAATGACTCCCAGTGTTGTCGCTACATTAGACAACTGTTAATGACTCGCAGTGTCACAGATTAGATTGCTAGTAATGACTGTCAGTGTCATAGCTAAGGGAGATGACGAGTACGGACTCACTGTGTCACAGATTCATTGTTATTGATGATTCACAGTGTCACAGCTATATTGTATTATTACTAAGTACTCCTCATTGTCCAGTGGATGAGTGTATACAGGGGGCGGCGTGGGGGGGGGGGGGGTTACTTGATCAAGCAGACTCAACTTTCTTAAGTCTTATTAACTAAGTACAGTAGAAGCTCGGCTGTCAGTCAATACCGGGCGTTCCCCCATCATCGGTTAGACCATGTGGAAGCAGCAGAGTGTCTCAGACTACCAGCCACGCCACAAAGCTCGGACCAAAGCTGCTCACAATGGAGGCTGAAGATCAGGCTTTCCGGAGGTTATTCACCAGACACCAGTCCCTGAACCAACTGTTGACGAAGCCAGGTCTCGTCACAATACGGGGTGAAGCAATCTGAAATGCTACACAATGGATAAGGTTCATGTCCACAAAGATTCCATGTCGCACACTGACAAGGTCGGGTTCCAGACCACCTTTCACTACCTCGCAGACAACCTGAGAAAGCCAAGAGTCTCCCCCGACGGCAGCACAGGAATGCTGACCCTGGTTCAATGCTTCCCACTTCAGATCTGCTTTAATTTCCGATTCATCTGTTCCGATGCCCATACTTGAAAGAATTAGCCTAAATCCTCACTAACTTGAAGCATAAATAATGACTTTAAATTCCAGACAGGTTGTCTCCGATGGTGGGAGGGATCTTTGCGTTCCACTGGTCAGCTACTGCCCACCTAAAGCTGGGCAGCCCCCAGCCAATAAGGTGCAGACCTGTCACATTCTGCCTGTGAATGGGTGCTTGGAGCTCAGGGGAAGATCGAAAAGCAGACTGTAAACTCTGCACCAGGCAATACAAGAAACAAGAAAACCAAACTACTAGCCTTGCGGCTGGCAACCTGAAACGTCAGAGCTATGTGTCTTGGCCTTTCTGACAACATCCAGCAAGTTGACGACGCCAGGAAAACAGCCATCATCGACGCGAGCTGAAGAGGTTCAACATCGACATCGCCACACTGCAAAAAGACAAGACTACCCCCGAATGGCAGCCTCAGGGAGAAGGATTACACGATCTCTTGGCAAAGAATGGAGCCAGGGGAGCGCCGACTAAATGGCGTCAGATTTGCAGTGCGCAACGCTCTCCTATCCCCAGCTGAAACTCCTTCCAAGAACAGCGTGAATCCTCTCTCTCCGGCTCACGACTGTAGTAATTGTGAACATTTATTCTGAATGAATAGTGCACGGCGTGGCTTGAATGAGTGAGGAGAGTTCACTAAAGAAAGTTGTTTGGAGCTAGATTGAAATTTGGGCAGTGGAAATAATGCAAGGCTTGAATAAAGATGTTTAAAGCATAACCTCCTTGTGTCGTATGTATATTTTACATGGTGCAGAGAACAAACGAACCTGAGCACACAGTAAAGGATGGCCTCATCTCTTCAAAATCCTAGTTTAGATTGGGATTCAAGAAACCTTCAAGAGGAATGGCGAAAATTCAGACAGCATGCGGACCTGATGTTTTCTGGACCTCTCCACAAGACTACAGCAGCAGAGAAGTGCGCATATCTACTCATATGGTCAGGAGAGAGGGGGAGAGAAATATACAACACTGGGTGTTTGTCTCATGAAGACAGTCAGAAACTGGAGGTGTTATACAGGAATACTGAGAAGCACACGACTCCCAAAAAGAATACACTGTTTGCAAGATACCTGTTCCTGAACAGAACACAGCAAGGAAGTGAAACCTTTGAAAGCTTCCTCACCAGTATTCGTACCCTCGTCAAAGACTGTACTTACTCTGAACCTGATGAAATGGTACGTGACAGAATAGTTTGTGGAATCACATCTCAAGACGCCAGAGAAAAGCTGTTGCAAGTCGGTGACCAGTTGACAATGGACAAAGCAATAGAAATGGTCGTTACTCATGAAGCAACAAAGCAGCAGCTGATAACAATGCAAAACGATGAAGCTGTTGAGGCAATCAAGAAAAGACGTTAGTGAAGAAAACAGATTGTCCTACCAGAATCGGTCAAACAAGAGGGAGATCGACAAACCACAAGCACAAAGAAAATGGAAGGAAGACACGTTCGACTGCAGCAACTGTGGACAGAGACACAGCAAAAGAGCATGTCCAGCCTACGGCAAGCAGTGCCTACAGTGCGGCAAACTGAACCATTTTTCCAGAGTCTGCCGATCAAAAAAGAAGATAAGAACAGTCCATCAGGTGGAAGATCCAGATCAACAGGACGAATCAGACACATCTTTCACGGTTGACATCATTGCCGACGGCAAGGACAGCCTAACACTGTATATGCCAATATCAGCATGGAAACAGGCGATGTCTTGCGCTTCAAAATTGACACAGGCGCGCAGGTTAATGTGATTCCATACCAGGTCTTCAGAAAGATGTCCAAACGGCCCCCCCTCAAACCCAGCAAGACGAATCTATATGGGTATGCAGGTCACGCATCAATGTCAAGGGCGTCATGGAGCTTCAGTGCTCATACAAGGGCCACACTACCAAGGCACGTTTTACGTTGCTGAAACATCAGGACACTCCCAGCCTGTCCTTGGGTTTCAAGCCTCCCTGCAATTGAAAATAATTCAAATGGTTCTGACAGTCACCTGCCCTCAGATGACAAAAGAAGCTGTACTGCACGAATACAAACACCTGTTCGACGACAGATTGGGCAATCTAGAAGGGGAAGTGAACATCTACCTTCAAGAGAATGCTGTGCCGTGGTCCACCCCCCCAAGACGTGTCCCACATGCACTGAGGGATCACCTGAAAGCAGAGCTAGATGCCATGCAAAAAGCCGGAGTCATCACCAAAGTTATGCGGCCCACAGACTGGGTCAATCGCTTGTGGTGGTTGAAAAACCCAACGGGAAGCTACGCATCTGCTTGGACCCAAAGAATTTGAACCAGGCAGTAAAGAGGCCCACACTACGCCATGCCAACACTGGAGGATGCGCTGGCTAAGATCCCAGGTGCCAAGTACTTCAGCAAACTAGACGCCAAAAGTGGCTATTGGCAAATGAAGCTGTCTACCAAGGCATCTTACCTGACTACATTCAACACGCCCTTTGGGAGGTATCGATTCCTGCGCATGCCCTTCGGTATAGTGAGCGCCCAGGACGAATTTCAAAGAAAGATGGACGAAATATTTGAGGGCCTGCCGGATCTGGTGACGCTGGTGGACGATGTGCTGGTGACAGGAACGACCAAGGAGGAGCACGCCAGAAACCTCAAAGCTGCCTCGACAGGGCCACAGAGAGGGGACTGAAGCTGAACCCTGATAAACTAGAAATCGGCGTGCAGGAAGTGGGCTACTTGGGCACATCATTTCATCTGAAGGAATCAAGCCTGACCCAGAGAAAATCAAGGCCATTAAAAACATGAAGCCTCCAGCGGACAAAAAGGAACTGGAAACTATGCTGGGCATGATCACGTACCTGTCAAAATTCGCTCCTCACCTGGCAGAGACCACAAAGCCACTACGTGAAATGCTGAAATCAGAAAATGAGTTCATGTGGGAAGAACAACAGCAAGCAGCCTGGGACAAAATCAAGTCTACACTCGCCAGCCAACCTATACTAGCCATCTACGATCCAGACAAAAGAGTCACCCTGCAGGTGGATGCCAGTAAGTATGGTTTGGGTGCCGCACTCTTTCAAGACGACAGACCCATTGCATTTGCTTCAAAGTCGCTGAACAAGACCGAAGAAAACTATGCACAAATTGAAAAGGAACTGTATGCCATTGTGTTTGGCTGTGAGAGATTCCACCAGTACATCTATGGTCAGCATCAGGTCCTCGTCCAGTCAGACCACAAGCCCCTGGAGACAATCATGAAGAAACCCACTGGCATCAGCACCCCCGCGTCTCCAGCGCATGCTGCTACGCCTGCAGAAGTACAGCATCAAGTGGAGCACATCCCAGGGAAGCAGATCCCCGTTGCAGACACATTGTCAAGGAAGTCACTGTCTCCTGAGCCCCATGACACCATAGAGGACCTCGATTCACAGATCCACTGCATTGTGAAGAATCTGCCAGTCAGTGATGAAAAGATGGACCTGATCAGGAAAGCAACCAGTGAAGACAAGGCTCTCCAAACTGTGGTGAAATATGTCCAAAATGGCTGGCCAGATTCACGTCAGAGCTGCCACAAAAATGCAGACGACTACTGGAACTTTCGGGACGAACTATCCATCATCGATGGGGTCATGTTCAAAGGAGAGCGCATTGTGGTCCCTGAAGCCCTCTGCCCAGAAATGTTGACCAAGATCCATGCAAGCCATCTGGGCATTGAGAAATGCCTACAGCGTGCCCGTCAAGTGCTATTCTGGCCGAAGATGGCAGCAGACATCAAGACAACCGTTGAAACGTGCACTGTATGCAATGAAAGAAGACCTGCGAACTGCAAAGAACCGATGATACCTCATGAAGTCCCATCATGGCCATGGCAAAAGGTAGCAGTGGACCTGTTCTCCTGGAACAACAGAGACTACCTCGTCACTGTGGAATTCTACAGCCGTTATTTTGAGGTGGATGAACTGACCACCACGACAACAGCAGCAGTGGTCAAGAAACTGTCAGCACACTTTGCCAGACACGGCATCCCTGAGACGATCGTAAGTGATAACGGCCCACAGTTTTCTTCAGAAGAGTTTGCCCATTTCACTAAAGACTGGGACACGAAACACATAACGTCTAGCCCCCGATACCCCCAGTCCAACGGCCTGGCAGAAAAGACAGTGCAGACGGTGAAGAAAATCCTAAACAAGGCCAAGGCTGGAAAAGGACTGGCGCTGCTCAGCATCCTGGAGTACAGGAACACTCCTGTGGACGGACTGGCGTCACCAGCACAGCTACTGATGGGGCGACAGCTGCGTTCTATGCTGCCCACAACCCACCTGCAGCTACAACCTCGTGTCGTGGACCCCAAGAGAGTCACAGACAGACGGCGCCAATGTCAGGCCAGCCAGAAATGCTTCTACGACCGCGGAAGTCGATCGCTCCCTACCCTGCAGACTGGAGAGAACGTTTACGTTCAGCTGGCACCGGGTGACCAATGGAAGCCTGCCAAAATCATCGCCCAGGGCAGCACACCACGTTCCTACCAAGTCGAGCTAACTGATGGCAGCACCTACTGGCGCAACAGGCGTTTCCTCAGACAGCAGCCACGTCAGAGTACAACCTTTCTGCCTGTGCTCGCTGCAGCCCCTGAACCTCCAGTGCCAACACAGACTGGGGCCCCAGCAGCCAACGAGGCCATGGCGCAACCAGTCAGGCCTGACCCCTACATCACAAACTACGGGCGTCAAATTCACCACCCGCACAGACTGACTTACCTGCCAGGGTTTGTACAAAACACATGAACGTGACAGGTGAGAAAGGAAATGTAGCGGCTGTGCATTTAAAGATAGACAAAGGGACAATGAATGCTTAAAGACAGCCCCACAAATAAAGACATGGCCCCAACCCCCAACCCCTCCCACAAATGCCTAAAATAAACAGATAACTTTGCTTCTTAACATTTTATTTTCGTTTCAGGCATTATTTTAACAAAATCACAGAAAGGTTCAAACGTATTTTGTTGTTTGTTCGTTTGCTTTTGCTCGTTTTCTTTCTTTTTTTTGTAGCATGTACATAGTCTAGTGAACACAATGTATCATTTCCTTGGATTTTGAAAAATCCCTACCTCAGTGTTTACAATTATTATCATAATTGTTTTTGTTTTGTTTCGTGACCTGGGTGCCTGTTCATTTCTTGCTTGGTAGTGATATCCGTGTGGTCAATACTCATGAAGACATTTAAAAAAGGCAATTCTAAATGGTCGTGAGTGAAGACAATTTGTGATGCTTGAAACCAATTTTGGGGAACGTTTGTTTTTGATGATCTTTGTTTTGCTTGATATACCTTTGAAATTGTGTATGCTTTGTTCTTTTTTTACAACAAGGGAGATGTAGTAATTTGTGAACATTTAT
>JADBJO010020793.1:7500-15000 GCA_016801955.1 Conus betulinus | reverse complement strand
ATTTCGCCCTTTTTTTTCAAACTCATATGCTCCCACAGGCACCCGTTTTTACCGGTTTTACGTGGTTTCCGCACGTGCAGCTGCGCTCCACCTTGTACCGCAGTGGGTTTTTAGGTGTTGTGATCTGTTAAGGAACATCTGTTCAATATGTCTAACCAAGTTTGGGTCATTGTGACTTCGTTTCAAGCCTATCATTTACACACTCAGACACTAACGTCAAAATGACAGGTGGCCCTTAACTTTTTGCCAGTAGTATATTACTTCAAATACATGAAATATTCTAGCCCTTCGACCCCGTCATGCCCTGGCGAATTTGTCTGTCGCGTAGTGTTGCGATGTCCAGTTTTGCGTCTGTGGACGCAAATTGCGTCACGACGCAATGCGTCACGTGATCACCCGACCCGACGTTGCCGTTTGTAGGACATCAAAGATACTTGATACTAAATTTGGTGGCGATCGGCCTAAAACTGTGACCGTGTATAAGCGAACAGTCAGACAGACAAACTGAGCTTTATATAATAGATAATAGTTCTGTCACTTGACTTTTATAACCGATTTATTCTATCATCTCCCCACAGAAAAGTTCAGTGACATGATTTGACTTTAACCTCTGATAAAACATTAAGTCTTCTTCAAGATGGCATGAGCATTCGAAATGCAATTAGTATTTTAGCACACCAGAGTGTGTATGTATTATCTCCCGAAAACCATGCATTTCCTTGTCATTCAATAAATAAAGTTCAACATCTTCACAAAAGTATCAAACGAAAGGCTTTCAAAAGAAGTATAATTTGGTCTCCAGAATTTCTCAGAGTCGTCTCAGCTATGTCTGCACTTTGAGCAGTTTGTACAGATGTCGTTTCATACATTCTATCAGTTAGGTCTCTCCCTTCAGCCAGCAATAGAGTGCTTCTAACATTAGGGCACCGCATGTAACAGCCAATCCATGGTCATGTTTTCTCACAAGCTCAAGGAGACAGTCTTCCAGCATCGTCGTTCCGTTATGACCGTCAGGTGCTCGGGTACAGTCTCTTGCTGTGCCTCGACCCCCACGAGTTGTAAAACAACTGATTGAATTAGTCAAGTCTTAAGAGCACTCGCTTGGACTCCTCCATTGCAGTCAGGAATAGTTGTGACAACGCTGCAAGACTCGTTGTTGTATTGCAGTTAGGAATAGTTTGTGACAACGCTGCAAGACTCGTTGTTGTGTTGCAGTTAGGAATAGCTGTGGCAAAACTGCAAGACTCGTTCTATTGCAGTGAGGTATAATTGTGACAACGCTGCAAGACTCCTTCTATTGTAGTGAGGAATAATTGTGACAACGCTGCAAGACTCGCTCTATTGTGTGAGGAATAATTGTGACAACGCTGCAAGACTCGTTCTATGTAGTCAGGAATAGTTGTGACAACGCTGCAAGACTCGTTCTTCTATTGTAGTCAGGAATAGTTGAGACAACGCTGCAAGACTCGTTGTTGTATCGCAGTTAGGAATAGTTGTGACAACGCTGCAAGACTCGTTGTTGTATTGCAGTTAGGAATTGTTGAGACAACGCTGCAAGACTCGTTGTTGTATTACAGTTAGGAAATGTTGTGACAACGCTGCAAGACTCGTTGTTGTATTGCAGTTAGGAATTGTGACAACGCTGCAAGACTCGTATTGCAGTTAGGAATAGTTGTGACAACGCTGCAAGACTCGTTGTATTGCAGTTAGGAATAGATGTGACAACGCTGCAAGACTCGTTGTTCCAGGAGTCCTGTGTTGTCTGTACTGTGGCTGCTCGATCATACCGTTTGACATTGCCCGTGGTGATCAGTTGATTTCACTTAGAATTGAACTGCGCATTCAGTTTTTCACTTTTTTCCTTTCTTCCAAAATACGGCTGTACAGTTCCAGGTTGTCTGACACGTGCATTATATAACCATTAGCCTTACCAGCTTGGCGTGGTGAGGCTGGTCCTGTACTAGTGTCCACCTCACCAACCCCCAGAAGATAGCGTGTCAAAAACACCAGAAAACTTGCCGTTACTATGCAAACTCGGATTGTGACATGAATCATCAGAGTGCTCTTCATACTAGTGTTCACTTGTCGAGCTGTCCTTGACTCTAAAGAAGCGAATAAAAGTCCGATGTAAAAATCCTATATAGCCTCACACTACACTATTTCAATAGGCCTGAAGCTGAAGGAAAAGGGAGAAATACTAAATGCGAGATTAACTACTATGTGACATTCAGGCAACAGCAGAACAACAGACACGGCAGGACGGTAGAGAACGAACTCCGAGAGAGTAAAAGAGAGGGAGAGAGAGAGGGACGGACGCAGGGAGGGAGGGAGGGAAGACGATGACTTTAGTGGAATTCGGTATTGAAGCCCACTGAAGGGCCAAAGACAGGGAGATGTGTATTGCGGGGTAAGACTGTGCCGCTTCCACTGACACACCAACGTGGTTCTGCCTGTTTCAGATTTCGGTGTCACGATGCGCCAGGAACCTCAGCAGCCTGTCCTGATACCTGCCCACACAGCCAACCAACCTACCTACCAACCCACCTGCCTTTCTACCTGCTGCCCACACAGCCAACCAACCTACCTACCAACCCAGCTGCCTTTCTACCTGCTGCCCACACAGCCAACCAACCTACCTACCAACCCACCTGCCTTTCTACCTGCTGCCCACACAGCCAACCACCTATCTACCAACCCAACTGCCTTTCTGCCTGCTGACCACACAGCCAACCACCTACCTACCAACCCAGCTGCCTTTCTACCTGCTGACCACACAGCCAACCAACCTATCTACCAACCCAACTGCCTTTCTACCTGCTGACCACACAGCCAACCAACCTATCTACCAACCAATTGCCTTTCTACCTGCTGCCCACAACCAACCTACCTACCAACCCAGCTACCTTTCTACCTGCTGACCACACAGCAACCAACCTACCTACCAACCCAATTGCCTTTCTACCTGCTGCCCACACAATTAGCCAACCTACCTACCAACCAACCAACCTACCTACCAACCCAGCTACCTTTCTACCTCCTGCCCACACAGCAACCAACCTACCTACCAACCCAATTGCCTTTCTACCTGCTGCCCACACAATTAGCCAACCTACCTACCAACCAACCAACCTACCTACCAGCCCAATTGCCTTTCTACCTGCCCACACAATCAGCCAACCTACCTACCAACCAACCAACCTACCTGCCAACCAACCAACCTACCAACCAAACCCAACTGCCTTTCTACCTGCTGCCAGCACTGCCTGCAAGACTGACAGTGATTCAAAAAATCTACGGGTGTCTGTTACACGGGTGGTTTCTACCCAAAGCGATCAGTCAGGAGCATACCTCATCACGTGTCCGGAGTACGGGTGTTGTTGATAATCTTCATAATGTATTTAAATTCGTCTCTTTCGTCTTCTTTTCGTTCGCAGTTTTCTAGGATAATTCACATTTGGAATCTTACTCAGTGTCTGTCCTTTTTTTTCTTTTTCTTTTTTTTTTTTTTTTTTGGGGGGGGGGGGGGGGGGATTCCTTCAAGGTGAGCATGTGTACAGGTGTTTTCCATGCACATGTTCAACCTTCAGTGGGATGTACTTGCAATGCTCAAGCGTCCAAATGGCATGAAGATGGAGGATGGTGGTGTAGTACAAAGCTCTTCTATTGGGAGTTCAGAAACGGCGTGGTGTTGGTGTTCCAGGACCAGCTTTCTTCACTGGACACGTGACCTACCACCAACTGGTGCCTGTTATAATTTCAGGGATTTCTGGGAAGTGTTTACCAATTCACGTTTCCGGTTGGGGGCGACAGAATTTCAGGACTTCTATCGCAGAGGTGTTGCTCTGAAACTGGATGATAAGAGAATGCATACTTAGAATACAGTGCAGGTTTGCAGGACAATGGACAGTTTCGTTCAGACTTGGTATACAACTTACGACGGAATGTGATTCAACGTTTCTGAACAGCCCATCAACCAGCTGTCACTGGGTAGATCGCTGGAGACTGAAAAGAAAATACAAAATAAACAAGGGAAACGGAGGGAGTGGCTCTATTCTTGTGCTCAGGAAACACGACGTTTGATCTGAACGAAGTGAGTCAGATTGTGTAAACGCAAAGCAGACTTCAATGATTGTGTGCTCAGGAAACGCGACGTTTGATCTGAAAAAGTGAGTCAGATTGTGTAGACGCAAAGCAGACTTCAATGAATGTGTGCTCAGGAAACACGACGTTTGATCTGAAAAAGTGATTTAGATTGTGTAGACGCAAAGCAGACTTCAATGATTGTGTGCTCAGGAAACACGACGTTTGATCTGAAAAAGTGAGTCAGATTGTGTAGACGCAAAGCAGACTTCAATGATTGTGCGCTCAGGAAATAGAACGACGGAAGTGAACGAAGTGAGCAACTCGACGTTTTCATTATGAGTATTACTAAGCCTTCTGGTTAAGTGGTGAGGAAGATTATTTGTTCACTTATTTATTTATTTTTTAACTGTTTTTTGTCTTTGCTGAATATTTGATGTTCATTTCATTCCTGCTGGCCAGGCAAAGAATATGTAACCAAGAGATACTCAGACTTCATTGTTTCTTTGCCAGCAGCGTACATCTACAACGGGACCTCAGCGGACACATTGAGACTGTATGTACTCAGTCCGCATCGGTAGATTTGCACACAGGTTTTGTTGCCAGGGCTTATATCAATCGCCATTGAAAATGCATTCTCTACCACCACCACCATCCCTATGAAAATGGGAAAAAAAGAAAAAAAACAAACTTCACCTAAAAGAAAACAAGATGCAAAGCATATAAACGTACTCCCAGTTTATCTTCAATACAAGTACTTTAGTAACGGCTATTCTGGTAAAATAAAAACATCGGGCATCATCCGTGATCCATAATGAGCATACAAAAAGTAGAATAGTCTGGAAAAGTCCTCCCTCCCCCCACCTCCTGTCCCCTGTAGCAATACGTACATGTCCAAAGTAAATTAATATTGCATGATCGCCATTCAAGCTCAACGGACCAGTCATGTGACTGGAGACATTTTGTAAACAGGGTGGAGATTTTCCCATTTGGGATTTCTCATGATTTCAATGTGAAATTTGGTTATAATCCAACATAAGTGACAGTGGCTTTGTTCAGCTCAACGATGGGCATGCTGTTTCTTCCCTGGCACATCGAACTGAACGAAAGAAGTCTTTGATGTGGGCAGTGAGGACGAATTTGAAGGATTAGACAGTGAAGATTTAATTCAGAGGATAATGAAGCAGATGATCTCAATGCCAGTAACTGGACGCTGGCCAATCGTGATCACCACTCTCTTTATAGCTCGGACTCCAGTCAGACAGTAGCCATGCGCAGGTGCTCTGTCTTTAAGAATATGAAGTACGCCATCGTTTCATTCGAGCAGATGGTAACCGACCACGTTTGAGGACCTCAATGCCCAGAATGGGATACAGTGCTATCTGAAAAAAAAATCACAGACGAAGGAATACACCGTGTATTGAAGATGGGTGAAAGTGGTGTCTACACTGTATGACAACTCACACAATTTAGTGCTTTTTTTTTTCAAACTCTTCAGGGGAGGGGGTCGGAGGGATATGGGATGCACATGTGCATGGCTTCAAAACTCACAGTTTCCTCATGTTTTATGCTGACTATTTTAAGCCCTGGGTCATTCCGACATCAGCTGTCCTTTAGAGGCGGATTAGTTCAGAATGAGCAGTTAGAACCACATAACCGTCTCGCAACAACAAGTCATGATAGCCAGCGAAACAGTAACAGAGTTTGTCCAAGGGACAGAAATGGGAGATAACTGTTCTGGACTGTCCGTCACAGGCACGTGTACCCTGTGATGCGAAGGGGGTAGAGTTCACAGATCCGGGGTCCTTGCTCACTAACCATGGGCCTGAAAGGATCGGTGTACATCAATTGCGGTACACTACTGGGCTTCATGAAAACATCTCCAAGTCTGTCGACAAAAGGAACGTTACAGCCCCACCCACCACCCTCCACACCCCTGCTTACCAGATTGTTTTCTCTCATGTCCAGTAATAGAATTGTAGTATTTTGTTTTCTGTTAAAAAAAAACAACAAAAAACAGGGTGCACGTCTCGCCCCAGCACGAAACGAAGAAGTAGATGTTAGGTGCTAAGGCCAGAGCTGTCGTAGCTGTATGTGAGCTAGTGTGCAGTCCACGTGTTGCTGTGGTGATCAACGACTACCTCGCGAACAAACGTCGGTTTGTTCCAGCCTCTCCTCCTTTTCCTCGTGTCCAGAAGTATTATTCACAAATGGCTGTACCATGTCCTTGAATGTTGACTGTAGATAGCGCTGTGTGTATCTGTTGGCCTGTCGTTTGCACGTCACCCATCTCAAGGAGAAGCACGCATGGATGACTAGCACCTGCTAACGTTGTTTTTTGCTTTTGTACAGTATCTGGTGTTGTTGGCTTCTCCCTCACTCGGATTTTTTTGTGCCCATCGTTTTTGCTATCATTGTTCCACGTCTTCAGTCTTGTGACGCATTTTCTAATTGAATACTTGTTTGAAGTTCCTTTGCTTTGATTCTCCCATGATTTGACAATGCTGCTGTGGTTGTTGTTGCGTTCCAGTCCTTCTGAACTGGAAAGAGGTTACGCTAGGTATAGCAGAGGTTATGTTAGACTATAACGAATGAACAAGTGGCGTGGCATGCATGTGCGTGTTCGTGCGCGCATGTGTGTGTGTGTGTGTGTGTGTGTGTGTGTGTGTGTGTGTGTGTGTGTGTGTGTGTGTGTGTGTGTTCAATTCAAATCAAACCATGTCATTCATCCCATGAGGGGCACAGACGGTAGTAATGGTCGGATATGTGTCTATAGTCTCCTTTAGTCTTAATATGATGTTCATGTTCAGTTGATGCGACAGGCACGGACGGTAGTCATGGACGGATTTGTGTCTATAGTCTCCTTTAGTTTTAATATGATGTTCATGTTCATGATGCAACAGGCAACCAGTGGCCATTCAAAATAGCAGACTGAAAAATATCTCATGTGTGATTTCAGGAAGGAAAAAGTCAAGTTTGTAAGCAAACAGGTTTACGTTAATATTTCAATACAAGAATCAAGCCAGGCTTGAACTGTGCACCGTATTGAAATGTACGCATGCACTTTTGCTGACCAACACGCGCAACCACACTAACGGTGACGTTCACACCGACTGCGCGCGCGCGCGCGCACACACACACACACACACACACACACACACACACTCTCTCTCTCTCTCTCTCTCTCTCTCTCTCTCTCTCTCCAAGCAATGGAAGATATTTTGCATTGGGAAGGGGAGTAGTGTGTGGAGGGAAGGGCAGCCTGAATTTAAAGCATTTGACAAAAACATCAGCGCAGTCTTTACAAGGAAGGCATCTCCGAGATCGTCATGAAGGCGCATGGGATGAGGGGAGGGGAGGGGGCGCTCTCCTTTCAAGCGGAGTAAGACACAGCACAAAGGGTCTGGGGGGGAAAAAAAC
>JADBJO010020793.1:0-2500 GCA_016801955.1 Conus betulinus | reverse complement strand
ATTTGAAAGATAGAAGGAATTGTGTGTGTATATGTGTGTGTGTGTCGGGTCGGGGGGGGGGGGGGGGGGGGGAGGGGGGGGGGGGGAAGAAGAAGCTTGCTTGTACGATGGTATTTGCAGTGAAGTGTGTATGGTGTGTGTGTGTGTGTGTGTGTGTGTGTGCGTGCGTGGCGTGCGTGCGTGCGTGCGTGTGTGTGTGTGTGTGTGAGCGGGAGTGTTTGTATGGGAGCGTCTGTCTGTGTGTGAGGTGAGTGTGTGTGTGCACTACACAAACTAAAGGGTTGAATTTAGACAGAACCACTCTCTCGACAGTCAGCCGCGATGGGAAGGGTAGGGTGGGGGGGGGGGGGGGGGGGGGGGGTGGACAGACGCCATAGCAACCTCGACTCCCCTAACGATCTTGCCGAGAGTGTGGAGCGGATAGGGAGAAGCAAGCCAACAGTCCTCAGATAGGAACACTGAGTGACACAGTGTCCACAGCCAGGGCAGTGAGGTCTGTGAGTGACACAGTGTCCACAGCCAGGGCAGTGAGGTCTGTGAGTGACAGAGTGTCCACAGCCAGGGCAGTGAGGTCTGTGAGTGACACAGTGTCCACAGCCAGGGCAGTGAGGTCTGTGAGTGACACAGTGTCCACAGCCAGGGCAGTGAGGTCTGTAAGTGACAGTGTCCACAGCCAGGGCAGTGAGGTCTGTGAGTGACAGAGTGTCCACAGCCAGGGCAGTGAGGTCTGTGAGTGACACAGTGTCCACAGTCAGGGCAGTGAGGTCTGTGAGTGACAGTGTCCACAGTCAGGGCAGTGAGGTCTGTGAGTGACACATGTCCACAGCCAGGGCAGTGAGGTCTGTGAGTGACACAGTGTCCACAGCCAGGGCAGTGAGGTCTGTGAGTGACAGAGTGTCCACAGCCAGGGCAGTGAGGTCTGTGAGTGACACAGTGTCCACAGCCAGGGCAGTGAGGTCTGTGAGTGACACAGTGTCCACAGCCAGGGCAGTGAGGTCTGTGAGTGACACAGTGTCCACAGCCAGGGCAGTGAGGTCTGTGAGTGACAGTGTCCACAGCCAGGGCGGTATCAAAACTGATGAAACTCTGATTATGAAAACACTCGCAGAGAATCATCGTCACACACACACACACACACACACACACACACACACACACACAGAGCTCATATAATGCACACTTGGATCTTGTCTATCGCCCCCTCCTCCCTCACACACACACACACCGAATGCGCTCGCTCGCCACTTTGCCCTGTTTTTTCATTTGATGGTCTCTGATGGAACAGAACGAATGTTTCAAGTAGCATCTGTCATTCGCTGTGTTCACCGCTTGACTGGTTTGAACTAAGTGTGATGGAATGGCATCGTTCGTGCGTGCGGGTATGTAGTCACACCACCACCATCGCCGCCTTTCAGAAGTAACCCACATTAGTAAGCTGTTGCTTTTATTTAAAAAGCACGCAGAGGACAAACAAACAAACGCTCACTCATCAGAACCTACGCTCGCACGTACCATTTACTCATCTTCCACCACTCCAACACACCCGACTTACAGCGTTTCTCTCTGTCCTTCACACATACACACACACACGCACACACACACACACACACACACACACACACACACACACACACACGGGGATCCACTAGACCCAAGTGGCGGAATGATGCCGATGTCCCAACAGACTACCGGTGAAGCTCTTTCGTCGTCAGGGAAAGCCCAGGCAATGCGGGCCGCCACACAAGAGGGAATGGGCACCTTGGAATCTTCCTTCGCCTCCCCCCACTGCCACAGCATGAAGATCCTGGAACCAGAAGACATACCTTGGATCATACATACAGGTCAACAGAGAAATGAATGTTTCTTCTTCTTTCTTCTTTTTTTTTTTTTTTTGGGGGGGGGGGGGGGGAGGAGGGAGAGGAGTTGGTGATGAACACACACACACACACACAACACACACACACAACACACACACACACACACCACACACACACACACACACACACACACACACCACACACACACACACCAAAATGATGATAAAACAGACGATGATGATGAACACCGAAGGTGATGACGAACACAGAAAGCGGTGATGAAAATAGAAGATGACGGTGAACACAGAAGTGGCGATGAAAATAGAATATGACGGTGAACACAGAAAGCGGTGATGAAAATAGAATATGACGGTGAACACAGAAAGCGGTGATGAAAATAGATGACAGTGAGCATAGAAAACAGTGATTGAAAATAGAAGATGACGGTGACGAGCAAGATGTACATAACCTTGGATGACCTTCGTCATGATGACATGACACTGATCGCTCCTTTTGGACAGCGGTTCTGGGACTGCCACAGGTCGGTACCGGGTGTGGCGGTGTAGGAGGTGGAGGGTGGGGGGGGGGGGGGGGGGGGGGGGGGGGGGGATGTGGAGGGGGGGAGGGGGGGGTGGAGTGGTCAGAATCGTGTGTGTGGAATGGGAATGATGCAGTTGGGGGTG
>JADBJO010020792.1:27500-30713 GCA_016801955.1 Conus betulinus | reverse complement strand
CTGGAGACAACCAGCATGGCCAATTTCAACCCCACTGTCAGTCTAGCACTAAGGAAAAAAGAAAATTAGGATGCGATAAAAATGTAAACGCACTGCCATACATTGACATTGTGACCTAACGCCTTGTAACACCAGGCCTTTCAACACTAGGCAGTGACAGAGGAGGACTTGTATTGAATTACCTGATATAATAGCTGAAGGGAAAGGAGAGCAAGTAGTTCCCTTTGGTACACACAGTTAATCGTCACTGAAGTGTGCAGCGTTTGCCGCGAGTTCAGGAGAAAAAAACAAACAACACTGACTGTGATTACTCAGACATCCTACAGAGAGAATGTTGTTTCTGAAATCCAGCATGTTGTTTCGAGGTCAGTGAAACTATTTCCATTTTACTGTTCTAAAGATGCATGTGTGTGCCAGAACATCCATCAAACTAATCAAGGAACGAACAACCAAAGGAACGATTCCCACGTTCCGTTCCAACCTCCACAAAAATAATCAAAATAAAATTTAGAAAGAAAAGCTATTGGTGCTAGACAAACAGATTACAGGAAAAGTCTTTTTCAGGTAAAACACAAACAACAGTTAGGGCAAAGAAAACCAAGAACGAACAATCACTTATCTTCTCTATTCAAGCAAAATGGGTGTTGAATGAAAACGAGGCCGTTGGGAAGGGGACCATGGTAGTTCAAATTATAATGATGCGGAACATAATAATGATAACTATAGTAATAGTAGCGATAGTAGTTATGATGACGAAAATATCTAAATTATAAGGGGAGGAATACTACCACTTTTGGTGATAATATAATGATGATAGTTTTAGTATTAACTTTTTCACTCCTACTTTTCTATAAACCATTACTTCCCCTTGTTCCTAGATTCTTATGATACAAGTATGCCCTTCGTTCCTGCATTTAGAGAAAACAGGGAAGAAGTGCGAAGCAGGGTACTTACTTCGGAGACATGACAATACCGGACATCATGCTACACAGTGAAAGTCATATACTGTTGTGTTTCAGTGTTGATGTGAGAAGTTGTCTGTGGTCATGTTGACACTGTCCGGTGACATCACTGGCGACACATACGTGTAAAACAGGTAAGTTTGGGGTTCAACACAACGCATGCAAGCATGCAACACACATGCAGGACAATGCTTGCAGAGGGTGCACATTATGCTGGTACTCACTGAGGAGTGCCTCCTGTGTACCTCAGTGCCACACAGCTGGTATATTTACGAAAAAAAAAACCCTGTCACATTTGTCACTAGGATTATCCTACCACACAGCATCAGTTTTGAAGTTTATTTGCTGTTTTGATGAGAACATGTCTTTTCCTACACAAACAGTTGCTGAATCGAAGCCACAGATTATTTTCAATTTTATACACAGAATGTGTTCACAAATAAAATGTTCCGTATATACGTGTGTCCATGTCACAGTCACCACGTCACAAGTCACACATAGGTGATACGTGTGTGATACACCTTGAAGCAGTCACGCTGGTTGCAACACAAATACACTTGACATTTTTCACACACAATAGTTATTTTTGACTTTTTTGGTCGGGTTGTTGGCATAGCTGACGCCAGGGTGGGAAAGCCTTTAACGGTTGTGTCGTGCTATATGCACTGGCTTCCGTTCTGGGTCGGCCAGGATGATTTTTTTTAACCACAAACTGATTTTCCGATAAGTTGATGGGCCAGGTCAAGCTTGAAGGAGAGCAGGTCTCACTTGTTTTGTCCCTGAAGTTTGTGGTCCGTCACCTCCCCCTAAAGGACATACGCATTGTAGATACCCGTCTCCGTCAGCTTGGTCTCCCCCGTCGATACCACTTGATAGTTTTCTTGGACTTGTTTTTGACGAGTGTTCTGGTCCAGTCTGTGCACACCTTTCATGTTGACTGCATAGGCGGCCACTGCTGGTGGGCAGGGAAGCTCGGCGACAGTCCCGTCTTTCTGTCGTTGTCTGGCAATGGCACCTGCATCGTCATGAGGTGGGTGTGCCGTGGACAGGTAATAGATCATCCTGTTTTCCTTCCATGATGTCGCAATCATGTCACCACACTGTCGCCACTCAGAAGCACCACGGGGTAACCAATGCGGTTGGGTCGCGTTGTGCCACACAGGTAAGTTTCCTTACTCAGCAGGTACTTCGCCAGCACAGGTGATATGTAGAAGTTGTCGGTAAAAATGATGTGGTCAAAGTTATGCACGGGTTTGTCAAAGCCTATCACAACTCGAGCACTAAGTCCCATCAATTTGTTCACTTGCTGCCCGTGCTTACCTGTATAGACCTCCATGTTGCAGCAGTATGCTGTCTTGGCGTCGGCAAGCACCCACAAGTTTGATGTCAAACATCATGGGTTGTGCGCGTCACGAACTGCTTGAAGCCCAAACGTCCCTTGAAGGGCACCATGGCTTCATTGACAGTCATGTTGTCATACGGGACAAACTCATCCCTAAAACTGTCCCTGACTGTATTTAGAACGTACCCCAATTTGTGCAGTTTGTCACTTCGATCAACAGGTGTGTTTCGGATCAGTGAAGTACAGGTATCTCCGATTCTGGAAAAACCTGTCACGGCTCATTACACTGCCAAACTGATGCGTGCGGGGGAGAAAGCGTTTTGAGCTTGTGCTCCAGTAGTGCGTGTCTCTGTCAAGTCGGATAGCATCTTTCATTGTCAGAAGACCACAGAAAGCTTTGATCTCCCCCAGTGTCACAGGTTTCCACTCACCTTTGTTTTTTCTCCTGCTCTTCAGTGTGTCCCCCCCCCCCCCCCCTGGGTTACCGTTGGTAAAATCAACCATTGTATTCAACAAATGATCTGAAAAGAACGGCGGAAAGTAGTCAACAGCTGTCAATAATGTATTCAGCACACACGCACAGGTCCCGATCGTCGATTGAATGTCGTCCTGGTGGTCGGATCAGGTGGACCATAATTTCCATGAACCCACTCAAACTTTGGCCGAGTATAAAACAATGGCAAGTTTTCATCATCCAGCTCTTTGTCACTGTCGCTACCAGCTATCTGTGCTTCCATAGCAGCTGCAAGTTGTGCTCTCTCCTCTTCATTCAGTTGTAACAAATCAAAATCATCAGCTGGTAAAGCATCGTAAAATCATCATCAGAAAAATGGTCAGAATCTAAATTTTCTGCTCTCTCCATTTTCCGTGTACGAGTGTCCAGTGAGAACTGCCACGTATATTGTAGCA
>JADBJO010020792.1:0-25000 GCA_016801955.1 Conus betulinus | reverse complement strand
GTCTAACCTAGGAAAGATTTCACGTTTTCATAAGTTTATTTGTTGCCCCCCCCTCCCGTCTTTTCTTAAAGTTGTTGCCTCCCTTTCGTTCTTTTTATCATGGATCATCATTTATCATGCAGTTTCTTTGTGGAATGAGAGATCTTCTTCCAAAACGTCGGGCTGATCTGATTCCACCTCAGACGAATCTTTAGTTAATCTGGAAGTTACATTCGTCTTACCTGTCGCTTTTTCAAGATTGCTTAATACTTGCTTTTCCTCTTTCCTTCCTCAAACAATATAATTTCAGGCTCTGGTTCGTTGTTCCCTTGTTTTTTTGACTTGCGATGACTTTCTTGCTTTTTTTTTTTTTTAGATTGAAATTCTCTGTCTGCATTCCCTCATCAGAGGTACTGCGAGTTATTTTTTCCGCAGTCTATGCGTGAAAGCAATGATCATGTGTTTCTTCTTTTGCACGGCAATAATTTGCATATTCGCTTAAAAAAGCCCACTAGACCTTACTCGGTTACACGAACTACAATGGTTAATAAACCATGATATATATCCTACACGTGTCATTCTTAAAACAAAATGAAAGTAGTAGATTCAAATAAATGCGATTACTGCATTGATGAGATTGATTTCATTGAGCATTTCTTTTTAAAGTGCCCAAATTAAAATTTATTTGGAAAAAAATTAGAAGCACTTTTTATGACTTAAAATTGGAAAACGAGTAAAATTGTCAGTGTTTTATTTGGTGTTTGTAAAACGGAAGGAAAAAAAAGTCAGTTTTAGTTAATCACATCATTTGTTGGGAAAAATGTGAATTAGTATAGCGCGGAAAACAAAAGCTCTACCTTCACTTCAAATCATCTTTGATCAACAAGTAAAATGTGAGAAGAAAATATATGTTTAGTAGCTACCCTTCTCTAATCGTATCTTCTGTGTGAGTGCAGTCACGTTTGACAATTCATCGTTCGATATTTCTGTAAGAAAAAAAATGTATTACTGATGGCATGTTCTTGGTGAAATGGTTGCTCTCTCTCTCTTTGTCTCTCTTATTCTCTCTCTCTCTCTCTCTCTCTCTCTCTCTCTCTCTCTCTCTCTCTCTCTCTCTCTACTCATTTCAATTAAACAGGTTCAGTCTAGCACTTGTACACGAAGGTGTGCACATTCGCGCACACGCACACGCACACACGCACACACACACACGCACGCACGCACGCACGCACGCACGCCCGCACGCACGCACGCACACACACACACACACACACACACCACACACACACACCCCCACACACAAAACACAGGCACACATTCCGTTCAGTTGAGGGGTTGGGGTGGTAGTGGTGTACATTTATGTCTTTAATGTACAGTAAACTTATAAGAATTTCGGCACTCCATACATTAGTACCCGAATAAACTCAGACGCTTTGAATTAAAGGTTGAAACATTAAAGGCAGCTGACCATCAGTAAACAACACACAGACGTTGCTTAGTGAATATGAGTTACTTTTCTATTGTACACAAAGGAGGATGGAGCCCCCACCTATGAAAAAAACTACATAAAAAAAACAGTGGAGACACTGGAAGTTAGAGGACCCCCCATCCCCCCCCCCCCCCCCCCCCCCCCCCCCCCCCCCCCCCCCCCCCCCCCCCCCCCCCCCCCCCCCCCCCCCCATACACACACTAATTTCAACTTCATAAAATTCTTTTTGCATGTATAAGAATTGTGAAATCTTCAGTGTCCTGGATCTGTTACAAAAAAATTGGCGCTGAACTCTTTCATTCCAAGCAAGGCTTCCCATTCCACTTTTCACTTTCTGAAGTAGATTCATTGAGTCAGTCAGTATCATGGCTTGTTGAGTTTCTGACTGGCTTGTGGATGAAAGCCAGTTTGTTTTACTGCTTCTACCTCCATTGTTAGACTTGAGGTTGTTAAACTGTGTGCACCATTGTCTTCCTGGACAGTTCGGCGGCCATTTTGCTTCACTGTGTATCCCCAGCCTGACTTACCTTTGGTGACAGAACCGTCAGTGTATATTACAATGTCATATTTGGTGCAAAGGTTTTCTACCTGCATCTCAATTTCTGCGTTGCTTTTGTGTTCTGGCCATTCTCGATAATGTATTCCAATTTCTGGAGGAATGGCAACTTGATAGAGGAGGTGTTTCAAGTGGACTGGATACTTCTCCCATTCCTTGGTTTCTTTGAGTTCTACTAACTGGCACACAAGCTGTATACTGTCTTCTGCCTGTCCCATCCATGATTTTCCACGTCCTAGCCGAGTGCCTTTTGTTTCTTTGACTGCCGCATGAAGTGGGGTTTGGGGATTTCAGGTTCTCTGAAATATGCCTTCACCTGGTCTAGCTTGTGTCTTGTCTGCATTGAAGGAAGGTCAAGCAGGTATCGCATAGTTTCAACTGGTGTGTCCTTTGTGGTTCCCAGGATCGATATCATTGCTTCATTTTGATTTCTTTCTAATTTGAGAAGGTTGCTGTTGGACAGTGCTGTAAGCCCTACTCCGTAATCAATCACACTGAGTACAAGTGCGTGATAAAGTCGGTAGATATGGCGCTGTTCAATGCCTTTTGCTACCATTGCTTTCATGGCAGATAGGCCTTTTTTGCATTTAAGAAGAATATTCTCAACATGCTTTCTGTCAAAGTTTACACCCAAAGAAGCTACAGAACAGTACATGGGGAAATGTGGCTGCTTTTGCCTATCAAGCATATGAAGGTACCAAAGAAAGGAAGAAACACTAGCTGTTGCAATAGATCTGGGAGATGCATACAACAAAGTCCAGTTCTCGCTTCTCATGAAACTACTCCTTGACTGTTGAGTCAGCAAGACATTTACACGATGCAGCGGCACTTCAGGAGCGAACCGTCATCCTACGATTTGGAGACTGGACGTTGGAGCCTCATAAACTTTCTATGGGATTACCTCAAGGTTCTCCTCTTTCCCCTGTTTTGTACAATGTTTACACTAAAGGCCATGCAGACCTCAACAGTAACGGAATTGCTCGAGTGTTAACACCAGCAGATGACGGCCTGATCGACAAAACATTGATTGCGAGACAAACAGGAGAAGCAGTGTACAGCAGTTAAGTGGTTTCATGTTCTTTGTCACTGTCCTAACCTGAAGAAGACACAAGAGGTCTAAATGCATTGTGTCTAGTCCTGTACTCTGTTTGGCTGTGTCCTTGGCGGTAGCTAACCCCCTCTCTTTTCAAATTTTGCATCATTTTCCGCCCTCAGTCACTCCGTTTTGAAAAATCATTTAATGCTCAAGAAAGAATGCAAGCTGTTCAAGAACAGTTGAACAACATTGCTCAGTGGTATCAAGAAACGGGATCGTCCATCAACCCTACAAAAGCTGAGACATTAGTATGCGCTGTCAACAACCAGACATCAGGACAAGCACCCTCACCAGTTTCCTGCAATGGAATACCAATTGAATTAACTAACAACTTCAGCCGACTGAGCCCCTAAACACTCACGTCATGTTCTGAGGTCCAAGTGGATAACTTTGTCATCCTTTTGTTATCAGGAATGTTCGAACTCTGGAGGGGTCCTCAACACCTTCAATGCCTGTTGTCACCTGATAATTAGTTACTTGACAACGTCGACCTCCTTCATACTGTTCGAACATCTGCGCTAAGTGAAGGTGCTTCTGGAAATTGGCCTATTACCCATTTCTCCACCACGCTCGAAATTCTTGACTTCTTTATTGTCTCAAGTGCTTAAGGCACTTTTGAGAGATTTCGTTCCCTTGATACAGGGACACACACAGAATACACATTCATACTGCCAGGGAACAAAACAAAGTCATTATGAATGTCGACTATGAGGTGGAGAGGAGGAGAACTGCCAACACAGGGGCTCCAGTTGTAGAGATCAATGAGCTGGGTAATGACAGACTTTGAGACTGGCACTGACCCAGTCTGAGTGCCAAGGAATCCACTAGAGAACAACTGTCAAACCTAGACTGAACGATGCATACGTACACAGCACACGGCTGTATGCTCGCAGGTTCTGGTGTTCCGTGATGTGGTTTCCCTTACACTGCATCTCGTTTGGTTTTTTGTGTGACCAAAGGCCCCGTGAAAAAAAGAAAAAAAAAATGTTTGTGTGAACTTTGAACTCCATTGAAAGCTCATCTTTACAGGGTGCTTGGTCCTCGATGGTTCTTTTTGAATAGTGATTTGTGCTCTTGGGTAAAAGGAAATTGCCTGACACATCTAGCAAAAGGCGGCAGACAAGAAAGCAATATAGAAAAGAAGAGAAAAAAGTAAAAAAAAAGGTGTTCACAGGTGATTTTAGAGTAAGTAGGGGATGTTGAAGATATTTGATAATTTTCGTCTTAAATCCTAAAATGTTTCGATCGTGATCAGAATTATTTGCAAGTTCTACCCTGTTCACACACTCCATAAGTAAGATGTAGATCCTGAATTTGATCAAATAATAAGTATTTCATTCATCCTACTAAATAGTATCTTGTCTTTCTAGGGCAAGCATCTTGTATTTGGTACCCTGATAACCCCTTCTCAGCCCATGGCGTACTGTCCACTGCCCAAAAACATTTTGATTTTGTTCTGAGAGAAAAATTGATAGGAAGAATTCAAAATATTTCAGTGAGTGAAGGTTGGGGTTTGTGAACCCATAGTGATTCATTTGTGTGGAGTGGGGTCAGCATCTGCGTGACCTAGAAGAAAAAAAGGGAAATGTATGTCTGTACAACAATCATGTTGATGTAATAATTTTTTGTGGAATATTGTGGACTGAATTATGTACATTGGCTAGAGAAAACAAAGAGAAATTAAAATCCCCATGCAGCAAAACAAGTTAGGCGCAGAAAGAAAGAAAGAAATATTTAAAATATTTTTCTAGAGAAGAACTTGAAAATACTTTGATTTGTTTTATTGAAAGAAAGGGAGTCAGATCTGTGGTTGCGTGTGGAATGCATGACTGTCTATGCATGTGTGTGTATATGTAAGACCGTTGTATGACAGATGGACACATAATTAAAGCAACTGATGTCAGTGATAACCTACTGGATCTACTAACTTTGATAATTACTTTGCAGGAGTTCTGGTGTGTGCTTGCTGCTAGTGTTCCTGGGCTGCACCTACGTCATACTGAAAGAGAAGGAGCTGCTATGGTCTGGCAGACAGAGCCAGAGGGCCCAGAGCCTGGTTGATCTCTTCTCATCCACAGACCAGAAGAAACAAGCGGAACAGTGGAAGAGCCTTGACGTCACCATCAAAGACAATCACCTGCCGGCCTACGTCAATGTGGTAGACCTGCAGTCCACGTCCACCAACAAATCCACAGGGACTGGCAGTGTCAGCAGTGACTGTCGTTTGACCAGAACCAACCCAGCGTTCCGCGTTTGTCTGTACCCCAAAAAACGGGACATCGACATCTCTGGACATTTGATGACTCGTGGTGTATGGGAGCCCCGCATCACCAGGCTGTTCCAGCTGGCACTGAACAGGTTCCCTCGAGCTACGGTCATTGACGCTGGTGCCAACATTGGCTATTACAGTCTGATGGCCGCGGCCATGGGTCACCCAGTCATTGCTGTAGAGCCCACTCTGGCCAACGTGGAGAAACTAGCACAGGGCGTCCAGGCCAATGGAGCTTCTGACAGGGTCTACGTTCTGCACAACGCCCTGGCCGAGAGCCACAAGAATGTGAGCATGGTAGTCAACAGCAACAACAACCAGGGTTGGGTCAGTGTGCAGGAGAAGGAGGATGGCAATCATGCTGTGCAGACCATCATCATGGATGACCTGCTCCATCTCATCCATACCCACAACGTCATCATCAAAATGGATGTTGGTAAGCGTGTTCTCTCTGTCACGCACTGTCCGTCAATTTTGATGCATAGGCGCTATATAAATACCCAATATAATATATAATAATAATATTCATACAAGAAGATTTCAAAGGATGTAAGATGAATTACATTAATCATAAACCAGAAAGAGAACAAGAAGAATGAGAGATAAAAAAACTGCAGAATTATTGAAAGTGGTCAGATTGTTCACTTCATTTGTTTCCCATGCAAAAGTTTTATTTCAAAGTGAGATGACTGCAAGCGGAAATCGAAGCAAATTTAAAAAAAAATATTACTGTACCGCCAAACGAAAGCAACAAACAAATTACAAGATAAAAGACGCCCGCGTTTGGACCTCTTTGGTCTTCTTCAGGCAAGACAAACAACATTTAAGACAATGATGACGCAGTAAAACTTCATTTTATACTCACTGATGTTTTGTTTGTGTATTCATTTGACTTAAGTTCTTACGCTTGAAGGAATGGCCATTGATTTCAGTTCATCATTGAGTAGTTAGCTACTACACTATGCATTAGAGAGGACTGCACTAACATTAGACAGGCCTACGTTCAAACGGTGAGATCATTCAGCTGTCGAGTTGAGGGTCATGAGTTGACACCACCAGGAATTCGCTCCATCTTCTACAAGCACATGACCTTAACACGTTGATTCTCTGACATTTCATTCATGCTACAGCCACCAGACAATGAGACTGTAACCTTTGAACCTTTTCAGCACTGAGATCTTTCTACGCTGTTGTGTTGCAGAAGCCTATGAGTGCCGTGCCATGGCGGCTTCCAGCAAGCTGTTCCGGGATGTATCTGTAGTCTACATGTTTATGGAGTGGCATGGGCTGTTCCATTCACGCTCGAACAAGGCTGCTGCCTGCCCTGCCGTGGCCACCCAACAGATGACTGACAGCTTTGTCCGTCTGGGATACCTTGCCCACGATGCCGAAACCGGGCAGGCTCTGGACCCCAGAAACAGCCCTTCCTGGCGTGCTGGTAATGTGTACTGGAGGCACAGTAACCAGCCCATACTCCTTTAGTAGCCGTGAATACAGTCCTCCAGTAGCAGTGACTACACTCCTCCGGTAGCCATGACCACCCGCACTCCTCTAGTAGCCATGACCAGCCCATACTCTCCAATAGCCGTGACCATACTCCTCCAGGAGCCATGACCACACTCCATCCAGTAGCCATGACCACACTCCCTCCAGTAGCCATGACCACTCCTCCAGTAGCCATGACCACACTCCTCCAGTAGCCATGACCATACTCCTCCAGAGCCATGACCACACTCCTCCAGTAACCAGACCACACTTCTCCAGTAGCCATGACCACAATCCTCTAGTAGCCATGACCAGCCCATACTCCTCCAGTAGCCATGACCACACTCCTCCAATAACCGTGACCACACTCCTCCAGTAGCCATGACCACACTCCTCCAGTAGCCATGACCACACTCCTCCAGTAGCCATGACCACACTCCTCTAGTAGCCATGACCACACTCCTCCAGTAGCCATGACCAGCCCACACTCCTTCAGTAGCAGGAAGGAAGGTTATTTTGTTTTATTTGGTTCCTAGGTGTACTAGGGTTGACCTTTGCTCTGACATTTTTCCGTAGATTTATTCAGTAGTGAACTCCAACACGTTATGTTGTAGTGTGTTTTTTTAAACTTTCAGACACAATAAAAAAATTATCAAAACAAAATGAGCCTGTCTTTTTAAATAGTCGACACCTTAAGCATGGCCTCGGCGAATTAATTGTTGGTGTGCAGCCACTGCACTTCCTTCAGAGCTGGGTTGGAAGACTGATGGGCTTGTTTACAGCTGAAGAAAAGTATGCACTTGAGTCTGGAAGCATCCGATTTGTTTTTCTTAATTCTTTTTCATTTTATGAGAACATCTATGTGACGTCCTCCTGAGGGACAAAACCATGTAAAGAAATTGATGACAATATTTCTTGTACGAACTGATTTATGATTTAACAACTCTGTTTAAGTCTGCCTTCAAGACGATGATTCTTACCAAGTTTTATTTTCTTACAACGTTTGGGCGGTTTAGTTTCACCTGATGCTCATTAAGACATTGAAAAAGGGAGTAATTCAGTGTGTCAAGGAATGTCTTTATTCATTGAGAATGGCTGTATTTGCCTGTGATTCACTTCACCAATGACGATGACCTGCTGCATATAGCGGACTCCGGCTGGGAGGTCATGGGTTCCATTCCCAGCAGAGTCATGTGGGATTTTTCTGCCCCGACCGGCTCCTACCTACAGTTGAGTTTGCTACGGACTCAGTGGGAAGACTAGGACCACAAATCCAGTTTCGTCCACTAAATGGATGCGTCTCGGAGAGTGTTGCTCAAATTTCCTGACCAACACTGGCGGTGTCTGTATCTCTCGGGCCTGGCTGACGTCGGGATATAATATAAAAGTAAGCGCAGAGGACAGCCATTTCATGCAGTCTCAGACTAGAAAGGAAATCCTAACATCATCTTCATCATCCTCATTCTCACTGATCAGCACAAACAGTCTCATATTATGTGGCTCTTCATGCCTTTCTCTCATGGTGACCTCAGTTTTGATGTCCTCTCCATGGCCCTGGTTTGATTCGTCGGGGGCGCCTGTGTCGGCAATTCATGGAGCTGCCATTGCACGGAAGTGGTGGATACTTCCGGAAAGAGAGCTCACTCACGTCGGCTCCGCGACTGAGCAATTATTGTCGTCAGTAGGGGGATTGGATCAAAACAGGCACCACTGAGCATCACCGAAGTGACTCGGTAGCGGTGCAGTGCCTCCTCTGGTGGGATGCCTGGTGACGACTTGACATTGACTGCTCCCTGTGGATTGCCGGTTCCGAGGCTGCGGCGGGTCAGGCCGGGGCTGTGGCTGTAGACAGGGGATCGGATTGAGCGGCCTGGGTGTAATGCCAATGAGGTGGCACAGAAGATGGGACAAAGTGAAAAGAACTGTTGCATATACGTATTTCACCTCACAACTGTCAAGCTGTCCTACAGAGACAGAAAGGCTAAAAAGCCCGTGACACTCAAACGAATTTTGATAGGAAAAGAGAAAGCAATGTTTTGTTAAGATGCAGGCTTTTTTTCATTTTCTTTCACAAGAACAAATCAAGTCTGAAATTGACATGGAGGAGAAAATGCATGTGTACCAGTTTACGAGCACTGCCAACACATATCGTGAAAGAAAAATGGTGTGCAGTGACACCTTCTTCTGTATTCAATCAGATATTGGCCTCTTTGTTTCCTACTGCAGAACTCATGCTGACAGTGACTGCATATGTCTAGCTTTGTAGCTTAATCAAAGAGAAAATTTTGTTTGTCTCTTTGTATGCACACGTGTCTGTAGATAGATTGAAAAACCGAAGAGCAGGTCTCAGCGTGTGGTATGAAGTTTTAGAAGGGTTGTATTGCTTTTTAAAATTAAAAAAAAAAATTGAAATTGGCTTTCTGAATTCTCGAGCGTTCTAAACTGTGTAGGAAACTTTGTCCCGCTTTTTGTGGTAGACGAAGCACGCTATGTCTTGAGATTACCCTCTTCAAGACCTGCAAACCAGGCCATTAAATGGACCCCAGCAGGCTAGAGAAAAAGAGGACGACCCTGGATGATCTGGCGACAGACAGTGGAGAGAGACCTCAGAGTCGTTGACAGAGGATGGAGTGACGCTAGCAGACTGGCTGAGGACCGTGCACAGTGGAGCGCCTTGACTGCCTCATACGTCGCAAGACGCGGGAGCATCTAAGTCTAAGTAAGTGAAAAGCACGCTATGTGCGTGACTAATTGTTCAGACAGCGCATTTTTGATTCATGCAGTTCTTTTCAGCTGCCATTTCGTTCTACCACAACCAGGCCAAGCTGGGTCTGCTGACGCGTTTCATTCAGGAGTCGGGTACAGGCAGGCATTGTAAGCAGTTCTGTTCGCAAGGCGAATGGTGATGGATCTCATCCAGAGTCTCGGTTAAGGATGTAACATTTACTTGCCCATTCCCCATTCTGTCTTCTCTTTTGCTGCGGCACTCTCGGAGACACTCACCTTCTTCTCTCCATTCCCCTCTCCTTAAAAGACATCAATCTTAAGTCATGATCATAATGAGGAATTAACTCTGTGGATTTAACTTTACCCCCCAAACAGAACAAAACAAAACAAAACAAAACAAACAAACAAACAAAAAACAAAACAAAAAAAAACACAAAAACAAAAACAAGCCTTTACGTGAGGGTATTTTTTCTTTCTTTCTTTCTTTCTTTCTTTTTCTCTTTTAACTTGAGAAATCTTTGCGACGAAAGCTCAAACTTTACACAAAAAAAGTCAAATTTGTCTCTGTGAAAAAAAAAATCACACTTGTAATCCTGCTATCATCTTTTGATGCCCGTTTACCTTGCTATGTTGTGGCTTGATGCAGGTACTGTTAGACAACAACTTCACAACTGAAAAAAATCTACATTTCTTTATATACATTTGATACCCCCCCCTCTCTCTCCAAATCTAAACATATGTTCTTACCTACATACATATTCTCTCTCTCTCTCTGTGTCTGTCTGTCTGTCTGTCTGTCTGTCTCTCTCCAAATACATACGTTATTTTACACATACATACATACATGTTCGTTCTCTCTCTCTCTCTCTCTCTCTCTCTCTCTCTCTCTCTCTCTCTCTCTCTCTCTATTATATATATATATATACATTTTTACATACATACATACATTCCTCTCTCTCTTTATTTCTCTCTCTCTGGGTCTGTCTGTCTGTATCTCTGTGTGTGTCTCTCTCTCTACGTATACATAGTCATGTTTTACATGCAAACATATTCTCTGTCTGTCTGTCTGTCTCTCTCTCCATATATATATATATACATATATATATATATATATATATATATATGATGCAAAACAATTAGGTAGTGGGGGAAAAACAAGCGCAGGCCAACAATTCTTCATACACACACACACACACACACACACACACACACACACACACACACACACACATATATATATATATATACACATGTTTTTACATACATACACATTCTTTCTCTGTCTGTCTGTCTGTCTCTCTCTTCCTCTCTCTTTCTGTCTCTCTCTCTCCATATCTAAACATACATGTTTTACATATATAAGTATTCTCCCTCCCTCCCTCTCTTTCTCTCTCTCTCTCTCTCCTTCCCCCCGTCTCTCTTCATACACACAAATCATGTATGTTATTTTGTATTCATGTTCTCTCTCCCCTTTCTCTCTCTCTGCTACACACACACACACACACACACACACACACACACACACACACACACACACGCACGCACGCACACACACACACACACACACACACACACACACACGCACGCACGCACGCACATATGCGCGCGCGCGGATGGATGCATGCAACGGCTAAGGCAATGGTTTTAAAGAGATAGATATCATCCACGAACTAGCAGAAAAACTGTATGTCACAGAAGAATGAGTATTCACAGAACAGCAACCCAAATCACGGATATATCAAAATTCAATGTTCTCCCTGTACTCACATACACACATACAACACTGGCCTGCAAGAAAATAACATTTATTTTAGAAAACGAACAAGTAGGGTAACTCTTTGCTCCCCCTGTCAAAAAACAGACGCGCGTGACTCGAAACGAATGCTCCTTACCTTTTTGAGTTATTATTTCATTATTTCATCATGGGAGCAAGAGTTACCCTACTTGTACATTATTCTCTGTTTACCGTTCTGTGCCTCATTTAAGATTCCTTTTCATTTAAAGCACAAGGCAAAAATGCAAATAAACACAATAAACAAAGTTTAAGGTAATGCGGGTTCTAGAAATAACACAAAACAGACGAAACACATTTTCAACAAAAGACTACTTCAAACGTTGCAAACAAAGAAACAAACACATGCACATACTCCACAAAACTAGTTGATAGTGGTCAGCTTGATAATGACCATGTGTGAAAAGAAAAGGAAAGCGGGGAACCTTGCTCAAAACAGATAGCCGGCAAGAGCAAAAAGAGAGAGACAGAGAGCATGAGAAGAAAGCGGGTGAAAATGAGGAAGATAAGAATTGAGCTGTGATCAGCTGCCGTGGCGAATGGTTAGCGTCGCAGAGATCGTGGATTCAATTCCTGTCAGAGTTATGTGGGTTTTCGCTGCTCCGACTGGCTCCTACCTTGAGGTGAGTTTATTACAAGCTCATTTGGGAAGAGTGAGACCACACAGTCGAGTGTCATCCATTAAATGGATGTGTCTCAGAGAGTGTTGAAAAAATTTCCTAAGCAGCACTGCAGGTGTCGTACACCTCGGGCCTGGTTGACGCTGTAACATACAATGAAAGTAAGCATAGAGTACAGCCCTGTCATACAGTTTCAGACCTGAAGGGAAATCCATAGCATCATCTTCAATGTTTTCATCGATCAGCATTAAACAAAAACAAACAACAAAAAAAAAAAAAAAAAAAAAACAAAAAGAAACAAACAAACAAAAAAAAAGCCATCTCAAATGCTGTGGCCTTTCATGCCCTGCTCTAATGGTTACCTCGGTTTTGATGTCCTCTCCATGGCTATAACCTTGGTTTGATTCCGTCGATATTACCGGTATCTGCAAGTTCATGGGAGCTGTCATTGGACGGAAGTGGTGGCATCCTCTGGAGGCATGGCTCACTGATGTCGGCTCCTTGACTAAGCAATTATTGTCGTCAGTAGTGGGCTTAGTAGATGGTGCCCTGCGTATGATGGACCAGAACAGACGCCACTGAAGGACTCGGCAGTAGTGCAGTGTCTCCCGCGGTGGGTTGCCTCTCGACGAATTGAAATCGGTTGCTCCCTGTGGATTGCCAGCGCCACAGCTGCGGCGGTGGGTTACCTTGTGAAGATCTGATGACTGCTCTGTCTGAATTGCTGGCGTCAGAGCTGAGGCGGGATGGGTCGGGCTGTGGGCTGTGGACAGGTGGGAGGGGTGCGTAGGTGGGTGGGGGTGGGGGGTCGGAATGATTAGCGCGGGCATTGAGGCTGGAAAATGGGACAGCACAAGCAAAAGCAAAATACAAAACAAAACAAAATCAAAAACAAACAAACAAACACACGACCAAAAAGCTGGACCACAAACAAACAGGGACGTGCACGTGTGTGCACAGTATTTGTGCAGTCTCATGGACACTTTATTTTCATTTTCATTGTCACATGTTTTATAATTTTCTCTGACATTCACAGTTCGCAACGATTCCAGAAATAAGGTAAGAATGATTATTGACCGTGCAGAGGATTTTAGGATCACAGTATTCTGGCAAATCCCATCTGCACGCAAAAACTGAGCAAAATACTTTTTCTTATCGGAAATGAGCCGAAGAGTAAATAGATCAGTCATGGTTGAGTGCCTATAGCTGCCCTGCAGGGGAAGTAACCAAAGCACTAACCCCCCCCCCCCTTAAAAAAAAGCCAACCAACCAACCAATAAACTAACCAACAAGCAAGCAAGCAAGCAAACAAACAAACAAATCCTTTTAAAATCAAACTTAATATTTTCCTGAATTACCCCTCACAGCTTTTGAAAAGAGAAGGAGACCACCCCATCGCCCACCCCACCCCCATCTCCCGCCCCTTGCAGGTACTAAGGGGCCTCCTCAAGGGAACATTCTATAATCAGTATAGGATATTTGTTATTTCTTGCTGATAAAAATAGAGGAGAATTGAAATAAAGGGAAAAGTAAAGGCAAGAGAGTGTACATAAAAGTCTTTTATCAAATCCGTTTCTGGCTGGAATCGCTGCAGTAAAATACATACATACACACACCCACACCCACATCATGCACACACACACACACACACACACACACACACACACACACACACACAGTGGGAGAGAGAGAGAGAGAGAGAGAGAGAGAGAGAGAGAGAGAGAGAGAGAGAGAGAGAGAGACAGACAGACAGACAGACAGACAGACCATACCCACACACATGCAGACATACTCAAAAGCAAAAAAAAAAAAGAAAAAGAACAAACAATATTTTCCCAAGTTACCACTAAAAGTTTTTTTTAAAAGAGAAGGAGAGCACCCCTCCCTCACCCCCACAGATAGACAGACAGACAGACAGACAGACTAAAGCCATTAATCAGTCAAAGAGATATCCATCGTAGGCATTTTAAATTAAGTGTTTTTTTTTTTTTTCAGTTGCGTGCTGTGAACACAGGTTGGGCGTTGGATATATCTGTGCAGCCAAGCCTAACAAGAAAGTACTTACCAAAGGTAAGGGGTCCAACACTTGATCAAATCTTGATCAGGTGACTTCCGCTGTGAGTCCATTCAGCCTTTCCTACCAGTGAGCTATGGGGGTAGAGCCAGAGGAAGGGGGGGGGGGGGGGGGGGGGGGGGGTAAGACCACTCCTCCACTGGAGCAAAGGAGTGGCTGTACACCAAAAAATAGTGTTAGCTAAGACCTTGTTTAAGACGTCGAGTGTTTATAGACTGACGAGTTCTGAGAATTTTTTTGTGTCTGAAAACTGATTTTCCTCGTTTTCCTTCTTATGGCCATCAAGGTATGAGCTAGGTGGTTGCAAGCAGACAGATTAAGATCAAAGGAATTGGGACTATTTGGGGGTTACTACTAACCAGCGCAAACAGACGGGTTCTCGGGTGTGCAAAGGCCTGAAATGTGATGTCAAGTTAGGGGAAGGTCATGTAGTTGAAGACTGTATGTGATATCATATGTAGAAATCTCTCACTAAACAACATTAATGATTCAACAATTATCAGTTTCACGTTAAATTCTGGCTCAAATGTATGGTATGCCTTAAAACACTTACATAGATTCTATAGTGATTTAGTGCAAAATCCTAATGGTGGCGTATAGCCGGTGGTAGAGGCGAAGACTCTGTGGGGTCACGTCTCCACGTACCCATCCCTGGTAGAAAAGCCGTGATGAAAAAGTTAGTTCCATCAAGAAATTATTCTTTTTTTCTTTTTGATGGAAGGCCGGGGGAGGGGGAGGGGGGACGGGAGAGGACTAAAGAGCGAGGAGAAGGGGAGGAAGGGGACTGGTGGAATGAGGGTAGGTGGGGGTGTGGGCGAGGGTAGGATGGGGAGGGGGGGCAGGCGGGGAAATTTACAATCAGAAAATTTTATATAATTCTAATAGGTAACTTCTCTTCTGCAATAAAGAAATAATTTCTTGCAGAAGAAAAGACACATATTAGAATAATTTAAGGAAAATTATTTAAAAACAGTACACACTTTTTTTTTCAGATGTTAAAGTAGTAGACCTATTTCTGAGGCCCATTTCCCCGAATATAAAATTGATCTAAATCCACTTGTCTGATACAAGGTGACTGACAGGAGGTACAGGAAACTACCCCACCAGAGGCTCTCCAAGCATGCGCATTGTACATAAACGCCCATCAGGATGCATGTCCATGAACCGGCTCACGGCCCAATTGGAAATGACTAAAAGTGGAATATGCCATCAAAAGAGAACGTCAGTGTCACAGACGGCCCTGTGGGTTGGAGAGACAGATGAGACAAAGATTGTTGGATGTGTGTAACAACATAATTGCGTGTTCGTTATTTGATAATGTATTTATATATATCTCTGTCACACACGTAACATGTCATCCGGATGCTACAGGACAATCTGCCAACATATAACAAAGAAATCCCAGATTTTAAACAAGGCCAATTTCTAATTAACTCTCAGAAAGAACAAATTCTTTAGTTTCTTCTTTTTTCTTATATATACATTAATTCTTTTTCTTCCACGTTCAACAAATTCTCAATACATAGGATCCCACGTCGAATATCTCAATATCTTCGAAGACACATGTCCACAATTACACTATAAGCTTCATAGTCTTTTTCCTTTTATTAGATGACTGCAGTCCATATGGATAATTCCTTGAATTATCTCCCTTGATTTATGCATCACAGCACATCAATATTATTGTCCAGAGTCTCTTCTCTTCTCTGTAGCAGTACGCAGCACTTGTAGAGAAAAAATATTCTTTAAATACTTTCTCTCAGGAACAGTCCATAAATCAACTCTTTTTCACGTGGACGTCAAAATATACATATGCATCTCGAAGAGCTGTGTGCACAATGATTTCCTCTTTCATTAGTTTTTCAGTCCCTCAAATTAATCACAATCTTTTCACAAGTGTAGCATTTCTCTTCTTGACTTAAACAATGCATGGAGCTGTCTCACCCAGCTCTGGCATAGAATGGGATGCACTCTCTCCCTCTCTCTGCCCAGCTCTGGCGTGGGACAGGCGTCACATGTAAAGGCGGCGTAAAGGCCACATGGCAGACTGGCATAGACGCCGCAAGTGATTACGTCGGCATGAGAACCGATACATCTCCGCGGAATCGTCCCGAGGGTTGAAGCTACGGGAATCATAAACAAAGAAACCCCACTAAGATTCTATTTACAGAAAGTTGTAAAGATGTGGGACCTAGTAGCCACATCACACCACTGCACTGGCATAATGCCGGACGCCATGATCCATAGATAATGTTGATGACAACCGTTCTCTGAAAAATTTGTGTCAACTTAAAACACCATTTGGGAACTCCCCCCCCCCCCCCCATTTACCAATCATGGAATAAAACAAATGTTTCAGCAACAAACCCAAGAAGTTATCAAAAAATTATACCCAGATTAACTACACAAAACCTAAGTCTCAATATAAACAATTTTCTTTCAAAAAATTCAGCTTAAAGTCAAACTGTACACACATCTACACAAATTCCCACAGCAATGTATAAAAATTAACTAACAAAAGAATACAACTCTTCTTATCAAAATCACATCACTAAACTACACGGCTGTAGAAACCTGATTATTAACACTGCTCAATTTAAGTTCAATTTCCAGAAATTTCTCAAAATATCCTCACACCTTCTAAGTTCAAGACACAGCTATCTCCCTTCGAGTATCCAAGTCAAATATCAAACTATCCATGAAAAATACGATGTCACAGCAGCTGAAAAATAAATAAGCACTTCTTAACAATAAGCTGCTTCACAATGTTATCAAATATTTCACGGACTTGCGTCAGCAGCAAAACCCTAACACATCAGGTTAAAATATTCCTCTTCAGTCTAGATTGCAAAACGCTGTTGATGCACTGGCAACCATATAGGAACTGACTAAAATTGTAGTGAACACCCTTTACAAAAACACTGTAGGACCGGGCTTCACTTCCTGTAACAATTTCAACCAATCAGAAATCGGCTTTCAAAGTAGAAAGCACTCTGTGTGCACACACACATACTGGAAAACCACACAACAAAAATGTGACGAAATAATACAGTCGCGTTCGCCACACTCAGATACCCAAATAAATAAATAAAAAAAAAAACCCGAAAACCCATAGCAACCAATACTTTTGATATTTTTCCTTCTATGTATGAGGTACAAACATACACATATACACAGACAGACAGACACACAGACAGACAGACAGACACACGCAGACACACACAGACACACAGACACACACACACACACACACACCGGCCCAAAGCTCTTCAAAGCTTTTCCCAATATGTCATGTTTAATATTAACACTGATGCCTCATGTTCATCGGTTTATCTGTATAGATCTTTATTTGCATTTTTCTGTTGTGTGTGTGTGTGTGTGTGTGTGTGTGTGTGTGTGTGTGTGTGTGTGAGAGAGAGAGCGAGTGTGTGTGTGTGTGTGTGTGTGTGTGTGTGTGTGTGTGTGTGTGTGTGTGTGTGTGTGTGTGTGTGTGTGTGTTGTGTGTGTGTGTGTGTGATGTAAAACGAGGACGAACGACCACCACACAAGCGAAAAAACTTAGACCACGAGATTAATAAAATTACCAATATAAATGCAGTATTTCCACTTCTAGGTCTTGTGTAGGCGAGGCAAAGAAACGTCACAAACAAAAAAAAACTAAACTGATGGAAAATTTCAAAATGATTTTCACTTTACGTTTTATGATTATTCATCGTTTGCGTGAAACAATATATAGACTGACCTGTTGCTTTCTTGTCACATTTCTGCTAGCCGCGTTATGCAGGAAGTTTGGTTACAACCTACCTGAGAGTATTGCCAAAGTGTTTGCTTCAGTCTGAGAAACAAACAAAGAAACAAACAACAAAATGACAAAAAAATGTATAGGCGTTTGGTTGATGGTTTTCCATGATCATTTCATGCTTTTGCAATCAAGAAAGACAGTGGTTTGTATAAATTGTCAGCAATCGAGAAATCAACATTTTAAACGACGTTCTTATTAGCAGATGCACAAAACTAGCTACACTTTTGTTGCATTCATTAAGTATACGGCCAAGACTCTTACTTTCTATCGGCAAAATATCTGAAGCCAAGTCAAATAGAAATGGACTGTATCACAATTCTATTACGTTGTTAAAAAGACAACCAGTGTATCCTCCTTTCAAGGTGCCATTTTTTTTATCCCTGAGTTTTCTTTACATACAATGGAAATGATCAGAAATGCAACTGGTCATCAACCATCAATCCCTCATTCTCTCAATATAACAAAATGTCAATTGCATTCCATCATCTGTGTTTTGTCCTGTTATGCAAAAGACGATATGATATACATTCTGAAGCAAACCGCACTCCGGACTTGTGATCAACATCCCCTGTCCATTCCACTAGTGAAGGAATGTTGGAATGGTCTGTCAGTGTTGGCTGTGTCGTTTAGACCTAACCTCATTGGTGATTTGGCCCAATCCATATACGATACCAATGTTGTAAAATCCTGAATAATGTTTAAGAGCAGGGGCTGTGCGGTGGTGAGACCGAGATTATCTCTACGCCAACGAGATCCATTACCATATGATTTTATCTCTTATTTCTATAACTCTACAATTCCACAATGTGTTCATAATATTAGCACTGTGCCTTGATTGTGTGATCACGCCTTTGTTCTCTGTCAATTCCCTCATCTTTTTTCTCGTCTTCTTTTGTTTTCTTTTATTCTGCTTTGTATACCAGTCTTAAACACCAAATAAAAACACAGGCAAACCTAATGTATTTTTCCATCACAGAGAGAGAGAGAGAGAGAGAGAGAGAGAGAGAGAGAGAGAGAGAGAGAGAGAGATACAAGTGTTCTGATACCAACACACTGTACTTTAGAAACAAGTATAATATTAAGTGCGTAACTAAATTTACAAATAGATAAATGAATATTTATTTATCTATTTATTATTTTTTTCGAGCTTAGCAGACCTTGAGGGCCCCTTGTACTCGGCACAAAGGCAAGGCAGACAGGCAAAACCTTGCTGTCTCTCTCTCTCTCTCTCTCTCTCTCTCTCGACCTGAATGTAAATAGCAGATACAAAGAAAATATCAAAGCATGTCCTTTTTGTAACCAACTTGAGACCGAACTCCACTTTCTATTAAGATGCAATGCTTATATGCCTTTCAGAGAAAAATACATACTGAAGCACAGACAATTTCAGAACGTGAACTCTATTGAACTAAAACAATTACTTGCAAACGAAAATGTGCATATTACAAGAGATATTGCTATGTACATTTATTATGCTTTGAAAAAAAAGAGAAACTCATATCTCATACAGTATGAATAATCAGTTACCCTCATAAAGAAGCATTATTAGTACATCGAAAAATATATTTTTGTTATCATTTCATTTCCTTTTTTCTGTTATGTGTGCACTGCACCTCGCATTGTTATAGGCCGGAGGCCTGAAACATTAAAATTGAAAGACCTCAAAGAGGGCAAGGCAGTCTGGCTGCCCCAGTGTTATGGAAGGTTTAAATCTTTCTGGCTCATTGGGGGGGCTAGACAGGGGGCTCAGGTGGAAGAAAAAGCGGGGGAGTTGAGGAGGGGGTGTAAGCATCATTCGGCAGGGCGTGTTAGTTCTCACATCTGGGGAGGGTGATTGGAGAGAGGGAGGGGGATACAGTGTGTGTGTGTGTGTGTGTGTGTGTGTGTGTGGGGGGGGGGGGCACGTGTAAAAAGGCACACATGTGTAAAACTTCACACAGAGCTGCCAGGAGAACGGGAGCGTTGGTTAAGAAAGAGAGAGAGAGAGAGAGAGAGAGAGAGAGAGAGAGAGAGAGTGTGTGTGTGTGTGTGTGTGTGTGTGCGTGCGCGCGTGCATGAGTGCGTGTGCGTGCATGCATGCATGCGCGCGTGCGCGCACGCGTGTGTGTGTAAGTGTGTGTGTGTGGTGTGTGTGTACGAGCGTGAGCGTGTGTGTCTCTGTGTGTGTGTGAAATGAAGCTTGGCGCAGGCCTGATGAAAGGCAGAGAGATCGTTGAGCTGACGCCTCCCGTCAACTATCATACCAAAAAACTACGGTCGTTAGAGGTTGAAGGGGGAGGCAGGGAAGGGGGAGGAGAGGGGGGTAGGGGTAAACGGTTAAAGTGTTTTAGGGCCTTGCCACTCAGAAAACTGAAAGTGGAAAGACAATGTTTATGACTATATGATTTGAGGGTAAAGTAGTAAAGACTGAAACAAAATGGGGGTCAAAAGGAAACAAAAACAATGTACAACGTTTTGACTCTTAGAGTCTTTTTTCAAGTGACACAAAACAAGCTGCTTCAAAAAATTCTAAAGTGACAAGAACTCAAAAAAACGCACACAAAAAGGGAGGAGGCTGGGCAGACACAGGCCAAGGAATGTGAGTGAATAGAAATAAGAAAAAATCTGGACCTGAGAACAGATAGTTGTGGGTGGGAGGGGAAAGGAAACGGGGGAGGGGGTGGAGGAAAGGGACATTTGGAGAGAGAGAGAGAGAGAGAGAGAGAGAGAGGAGAGAGAGAGAGAGAGAGAGAAAAAAAAAAACTCTTCCACACTTTTTTTCTCTCCTGGTGTAATGCTGGGTGCCAACAAATTCACAATCGACGTCAAAAGGATCAATTGTTGTATCATCGACTATCCGAACCACTAGGGATACACCAGTTAAAAAAATGTGACACCTGCTTGACCTTCCTTTAATGCAGGCAAGACACAAGCTAGAAGAGGTAAAGATATATTTCAGAGCACTTGAAAATCCCCCAAACCCTGCCACATGCGGCAAGACACAAGCTAGAACAGGTAAAGACAAATTCAGAGCACTTGAAAATCCCCCAAACCTGCTACATGCGGCAGTCAAGAAAACAAAAGGCACTCGGTGAGAACGTGGAAAGTCATGGATGGGACAGGCAGAGGACAATACACAGCTTGTATGCCAGATAGCAGAACAAAAACAAAAACAAAACAACAACGAAGGGAATGGGAAAAAGTATCTAAATCACTTCTAACACCTCTACGAACTTGGAAGACACTGTCGAGAATGGCCAGAATGCAAAAGCAACGCAGAAATTCAGATGCAGGTAGAAAACCTTTGCACAAAAGATGTAATGTTATATACACTGACGGTTCTTCACAAAAGATAAGTCAGGCTGGGGATATACAGTGACGCAAAATGGCCGATCCATACAGAAGACAATGGCGCACACAGTTTAACAACTTCGGGTCTCACTATAGAGGAAGAAGCAGTGACACAAGCACTCATCTGGCTTTCAGCCCGCAGGCCAGTTTAATTCTCCACGAGCCATGATACTGACTGACTCCATAATGTCCAGGGCAGTAGATCCATATGACTCTCTACAATGGAAGGTTGCGCATTACATCATACCAAGCAGGGCTTCCCATTCCACTTTTCACTTTCTGAAGTAGGTTCGTGGGAGAAAAGCAGACACACACTGGCTGGCAAGGCAACGATAAGAACTGGATTACAGCCTGGCCGATCTGATGTGGTAAGAAATCTAAAGAATTACTAAGGCAAACAGAGCAGATCCATCCACTACATCATAGACCATCATTTAGATCTGAACAGCAAGAGAAGTGGCCGCACATCCAGACTTAAAGGAAGAGCAAGAGACAACACCAACTAACCAAACATTGGAATAATGTCAAGGCCAACACTGCAAAGACTCCTCGAAATTGGGGCAAACCCATTCTGGGCCTTTCCAATAACAGACACAAATGGTTTAAAAATATGTCAACTAAGATATGACTTTGAATCTCTCAGGGATCCCAGTGTATACTGTAGACGTGTGTGCACTGGTGTAGGTTTATCATGGAGTGATACAGGTGTGTACATTGGACAGTCTACAGATTTGAGTTTCCAAGCCTCAGTGTGTGTGTGTGTGTGTGTGTGTGTGTGTGTGTGTGTGTGTGTGTGTGTGCGAGCTTGAATATGTGTGCCCGTGGGGGTTGTTGTTCTTATTGTTGTGTGTTTGTGCATGTGTGTGTGTGCGCGCATACATGCTTGGTGTGTGTGTATGTGTGTGTGTGTGTGTGTGTGTGTGTGTGTGTGGTGTGTGTGTGTGTGGTGCTCTATTGTTGATTTCATTTTTGTTCTTGTTATTGTTCTTTTTTCCTAAGTCATCTTGTGAACATTGATTTCCCACAATCAGAGGTGCACGCAGTCACACACACATACACAGACGCATGCCTGCACGGAAGCACACACACACACACACACACACACACACACACACACACACACACACACACACACACACACACACACACACACATTTTGTAAATCGGATGTTTCGGATCACAAAGATCTTCAGAAAACCTGGAAAAAGGTAAAAGAGATGAAAAAACTGGAATAATTCTACCTCGGTATCCTATTAAACTGGAAAACAATGAGTTTCCTTCGACATACGATAGGGCCGAAGCTTTTACAGAAATGTTTGCATGGTAACATGGAAAGTCTGTCTGAAAAAGAGAGAGAGCATACAGACACAGTGTGGATATTAGTGAAAAGAAATGACAGAAGAGTTGAGAACAGTTATGGAAGCAAGCATTATTTGAATGCTCCCCTTACAATTGAGGAAATAAATGATGTAATCGCGTCTCTTAGTACAAATAAAACTTCAGTAGGACCTGATGCAATTTAGGAAAACCAAAGACTGATACAAACAGTTACAGGCCAATTGCTTTGACTTCGCATGTAGGAAAGCTCATGGAAAGAATCATTTTAAAAAGATTAGTACATCATTGTGAAAAGAACGATATAATACCGATAAATCAGGCTGGCTTCAGAAAAGGTAGATCAACAATAGACCATCTTGTTAAACTTTCAACACAAGTTAAACAGCAGTTCGCCAGAAGAAAAAATGTACTTGCCACCTTTTTTGACATAAGAAAAGCTTACGATCAAGTTTGGCACACAAAGTTACTTAACAAACTGAGATCAGTCATCAGTCTCTCAGGTTTCATATACAATTACTGTAAAGTTTTTCTCAGCGATCGATCGATCCAAACAAAGATAGGTACTACTTATTCTAATAAAAGATCTCTTCAAATGCGAATCCTACAGGGATCTTTAATTGCTCCTATTCTGTTTAATATTCTGATTCACGATCTTCCAAAATCGTTGTCTAAAAATGTTGAACTTGTGCAGTATGCTGATGACATATGTATGTGGATGAAAGTCACTCTGAAAAAAAAAAACACACTCCGATTAGATCAGTAAATTACATTAAAAGACCATATCAGAGCGAACTTGACAATATAAGTAACTGTATGGCTGAAAACGGATTAACTTTATCTCCAGAAAATCTCATATGCTTTTTAATGCAGGTTATGACGTCAGTCCTCTGCCTCTTTTTAAAATGGATGGATCTGTTATTGAATATAAACAGAATGCAAAATTTTTTGTGTTTATTTTACTTCAAAATTGTCATGGAGTTACCATTTGGAATCTGTATTGACAAAGGCCAGAAAAAGTTTGAATATCCTTAAGGTAATAAGTCAACAACCATGGGGAATGGATACTCAAAACGCTGATTCACTTAGCAACAGCATTGGTACGTTCAAAACTAACATAAGCGCAGGAAGTGTTCTTCTCTGGACCTAAACATTTAATCAAAAAGTTACAAAGTGTCGATAGCAAGCTTATAAGCTAGCACTCGGTGTTCCAGTGCATGCGTCATCTATAAAAACCTACGCAGAGATTTGTATATTACCGCTAGAAGAACAGATGAAACTCTCATCAGCAAAATATATTTTACAAAGTAATTCTACTCAAAACTCAGTTGCTATGGAAGTCGAGTTAAAACCAGAGATTCATTTCCATAAAAGAGCACAACAAATACTTTCTCTAACAACGATAGTTCATATACGTCTGATCTGTTTAAAAATGCAGGTGTTAAGCCTAAAAATGTAGCTCCGCGACTATCTCATAGCATAATCCCTAAATAGGAAGTCATCGCTGCCAATTTTGACACGGATTATTTAGATTTCAAGAAAGAGGAAGGTCCAGTTGTCTCTGCATCTGTCCGCTCTCATATAGAATATCATTATTCAAACCATTTGAAAGTCTATACAGATGGTTCTGTCCTCGATAACGGTCTAGCTGGTGCAGCTTTTGTTGTCCTGGCCTTGAAGGTGGAACAATCCTATCACATCGGAAAACATTTTTCAATATTTACAGCTGAACTCGTTGCTATTGCAATGGGTTTGAATTATCTGCTGAATCTACCAGTTTTTTCTGTTTCATATACTGTTTTGTGTAGATTCTAAATCTGTTTTGCAAGCGCTAAATTCATTTAATACAAAAGTAAGAGGGGAACTTGTCACTGACATTATTCACTTAATTCATTTCCTGTCTGTGCGTGGTACCAGTGTCGATTTATGTTGGTTCCTTCTCATTGTGGATTATCTGCAAATGAATGGGCGGACCGAACAGCAAAAAAAGGGTGCAAAGAATCATAGCCATTCTATTAAAATACAAATCCCCCTGTCCCTACAAGAAGGATGTTATCTTTTGGAAAAAAAAAACTTGCTGGAGTTTTATATAAAAACGCAGCAAGAAGTAAGAAATCTTTCTGATGACCCTTCGGCGTAAAAAAATCTATAAAAAACATTTTTTTAGTGTCAGAAAAATTACCATCATCTTAGGCTATTCACAAGCATGGTTTTTAGATTTAGACTTGATGCATTTAAAACGAAATTCAGTCTTAATGTAACGTGTGTATGTGGCGAAAATATCTCGTCGTTTTCATGTTATTTTTCTTTGCCAGCAGTTGAAAAAAAATTTGCCTAGTTGGCTCTCAGACATTGAGCCATCCCGCTCATCTTTCGAAAAGTTACTTTCGAATTATTTACAAATATTTGACATTGTACAGGGACTGTATAAGAGTCCCATTGGTAA
>JADBJO010020791.1:27500-30713 GCA_016801955.1 Conus betulinus | reverse complement strand
ATTCCCGTTCTGGTCCACTACCCGTGCGTGACGAGTTAAACACATTAATCGATTGTTTAAGGCAGTGTTGTGTGTGTGTGTGTGTGTGTGTTGCGTGCGTGCGTGTGTGTGTGTGTGTTGTGTGTGGTGTGTGTGCGCGTGTGTTGTTTTGCATGCGTGCGTGCGTGCGTGCGTGTGTGGTGTGTGTGTGTGTGTGTGTGTGTGTGCCGTGGTCACATTTGTGTGTGTGTGTTGGTGTGGTGTGCCTGCAGGCGCGCGCTTGCGTGCAGGTGTGCGTACGTGCGTGTGCGTGCATGCGTGCGTGCGTGCGTGCATGCGTGCGTGCGCGCGCGCGCGCTGGTGTGTGTGTTGTGTGTGTGTGTGTGTGTCCGTCTGTCCGTCTGTCTTTTTGTCTGTAAACCATGGGTTACTCGGACAATAAATTGGTTGGCAGTCAGAGAGTCAGTCAGTCTGTGTCTGTATCTGTGTGCCAGAAATCTCTTTGCCTGTGTTTCTTTTCATGTGCAAGGTGGTTTGGGGTGAGAGAAAGAGGGTGGGAGAGGGGGTGTTGGGTCCTGCAATAAACATCAAAGTATCCAACACAGCTTTCCGACCGCGGGACGCGTACCTTGCACGTTTAAGTCAAGTCCCTGCACAGACGAAGTGTGGAGCGTAAGCGCAGAAGATCTTTTTTTTACCTCCCCTTCACTGTTTTTTTTTTTTTTTTTTTTTTTTTTTCGTCAGTTTTTTGTTTTTCCCCCTCGTCAGTTTTGAGCCTTTCCCAGTCCTCAAGACTGAACAGCTTCAGCGGGCCCGTGTGGCCCAGTGGATGAAGAAATATTGTTCTCTCGGTCACGGGTCGTGAGCTCAGTCCTAAACTGTAGAGAGCTTGGTGTAGGAAAGACAGTCGTGCTCTTCAACGGGCCGGTCAACATACTTGGGGATTCCAACGAGCTTTCGTGTTTTTTGTCTTGTTTGTTTGTTTGTTTGTTTTGGGGGGACTATAGTATACCGTTTTGTTTTGGCGGGACTATAGTATACCGTTACAATAATCCTATTCCTATCAGTGGTTTGTTGAGTAAATTTGATGTGGATACGACACGATGCGGTCAGTGGAATTTTTACGTATATTGCATACATTACTTATCATCATTTTCATTTTTGTCATCATCGTCGTCGTCGTCGTCGTCGTCGTCTTCGTCGTCGTCATCTTTGTCGTCGTCATCATCATTATCATCATCACCATCATCATCATCATCATCATCACCATCACCATCACCATCATTATCATCATCATCATCATCATCATAATTAATATAGTAGTTGGTGTTGTTATTTACTGTTGTTAACATCATCATCGTCATCATCATCATCATCATCATCATCATCATCATCATCATCATCATCATCGTCATCATTTATTAATGTAGTAGTAGTTTGTTGTTGTTCTTTACTGTTGTAAACATCATCATCATCATTATCATTTTTATTCGCTATCAATTCCAGGCATCCAGTGACCAGCAGCACCCCCAGCAGCACCCCTCCCCCCCCCCCCCCTCACCCCCCCCCCCATGAAAGGCCCCGGGGGTCCGGCCCTGGACGGGGGCGTGGGGACGGGGGTGGAGGTGGGTAGCCCCCTGTTCCAGACGGTGCATCTGCCGGCCCCGGTGACGGAGGTCCCGCGGGAGGTGGTTCGAGCCTTCTCTCACAACAAGCGGGTGGGCACCTACCTGCTGGGCCGTTCGCTGGGCGAGGGGTCTTTCGCCAAGGTCAAGGAGGCTCTCCACCTGCCCACGGGGAGAAGGTGTCTGTGTGTGTGTGTGTGTGTGTGTGTGTGTGTGTGTGTGTGTGTGTGTGTGTGTTAGGGGTGTGTGGTTGGGGGGAGGTTGTGTGTTGTGTGTGTGTGTGGAGGGGGTGTAGTGTGTGTGGGTGGATGGGGGTGAGTGGACGGATAGGTAATGTGTGTGTGTGTGTGTGGGGGGGGAGGGTGGTGGTGTGTGTGTGGTGTGTGTATGTGTGTGTGTGTGTGTGTGTGTGTGTGTGTGTGTGTGTGTGTGTGTGTGTGTGTGGTGTGTGTGTGTGGTGTGTGTTAATGTGTGTGTGTGTGTGTGTGTGTGTGTTGTGTGTGTGTGTGTGTGTGTGTTGTGTGTGTGTGTGTGGTGTGTGTGTAAATGTATTCACACTCTCTGTGTCTCTGTGTGGTCTGTTTTCTGTCTCCTTGTCTCTTCGTGTGTGTGTGTGTGTGTGTGTGTGTGTGTTTCTGTGTGTGTGTGTGTGTGTGTGTGTGTGTGTGTGTGTGTGAGAGAGAGTGAGAGAGAGAGAGAGAGAGAGAGAGAGAGCGTATGCGCACACGTGGACGTACAATCGTGCAGATAATTTCCGCAAAGGAGATAGTCTGATTTTAAGATGGTCCGATTTTTTACACAATTTTTCACTGGGGTATGGTAGTGTGACTACCAACAGAGCGACGCCTATAAACGCCACAATCGCTTAACTCACTTTGCAAAGCCACACCCAGAACCATCCTCAACAGTGACGTACCTCGAAGACACACCCTACACGTATTTAGAATGGGGAGGCTATCTATAGGACACGTATCTGCTGCTTCTTCCTAGTTTTTTGTTTCGTTTGTTTCGTTTGTTTGCTTCTTATTTCTTTCAAGTCAAATGGTTTACTGCCCTGCCGACCACGAAGTCTACTTCAGGGCTGCAAAGGAGTTTAAAAGATTAATTTAAAATAAGCGAAACGTCGACAGGATGGTGTGCGAGCCTAATATGTCGTTCTCATAATCCGTGAACGCTTAGTTCGGTTATTAGCAACAGAACTCAACAAGATGGGTGCAGAGCCCAATAGGTCGTTTCCAGATCCAGAACGGTTTAGATTCAGGGATCAGCAACAAAGCTGGAGTGATTGTGAAATCCCCCCCCCCCCCCCCCCCCCCCCCCCAGTACACCCCCCCCCCCCCCCCCCCCCCCCAGGTTTCCCCCGCCCTCCCCACCATCCGTCTTCCTGTCCACTCCCCAAATTTCCGCTCATTCTCATCCACATCCATCACTATCTTTCACTCGCGCGTGCACACACACACACACCACACACACACACACACACACACACACACACACACACACAAAACAACACACACACAAACAAACACACACACAAACACACAAACGCCCCAACTCAGGAAGAACACACTGGCAAATTTTTGGAGAATCTGTCACATGTTCTTGAATT
>JADBJO010020791.1:12500-20000 GCA_016801955.1 Conus betulinus | reverse complement strand
TATCTCTTGTTCAGTCGCACCGAGGATCCGCTCCATGGCAGAGCCTTTTTTCTTTTTTGTTTTCTTCTTCTTCTTTCAGCTCCTCCGAGCAAAGGAAAGGAAGTGAAGAGAAATAGAGCGATTCTTGGAACAGACTGACTTTTTTACCCTCAAAACTAACAGGACACGAAAGAGAGAGGCGCGACAAGAACGGAGAGAAAAGGGGCGAAAAAAAAATCTTTCTTTGGTCAGGTTTAGTGTGTGTGTGTGTGTGTGTGTGTGTGTGTGTGTGTGTGTGTGTTCATTTATTTATGTATTTACTTTTGCCTGTCGCTTCCCTACAGTTTCTGGCTTGTTTTGAACACACTCCTCCACCCCCCACCCCAAGTGATTTTTTCAGCTGAAAAAAAAAAAGAAAAAAAAAAGAAAAAGATACACCAGAAGGTTCGGATGGGACCAGAGAAGCACTGTCCTCCCTCAACTTCCGAATCAACCAGCTGGGAGCAATCCTGCACCACCCTTGGAAGCCTGCGCTGTGTTCACATAGGGTACAGGCACGCACAGGGTTATTTCATTAAGACGTCAAGGGACAATAATTGCTCCTGGCAGATGCCATGGTGTAATGGCTCACTGGATGTGACACGACAGAACCTCCACGGGAGCGTTCCCATGGGTGTGTCCCAGCCCATAGTTTATGACTGCAGAGCGCACGGCGGCGGAAAAAGCAGCCCCCGTCAAACAAGTGCCGCGTGCATCCCGCAACCTCACTCCCTGCTGTTCCGCTGAGAAGTGATTCGTTCTTCAGCTGAGGCTTAGCGTTTTGTTCATAACGGATCAACCGTTCTCCATTGTCGGTCAGGACCGACGCCTGTCGAGCTTTTCGGGTTTGGGCTGAATAACCTTTCAGAAATTGTTCTGTTCAGTGATTGAACCTGCTGAACCCACCCCCTCAGCTGACTTTGGGCTGGAGGGATGGGGGTGGGGAGGTCAGGGGGGAGGGGAGGGAAGGAGGGGGGATATAAACACTTTGCGTGTAGGTCCGAGTCCAAGGTTACAGATTAGACCCCAAACGCTCTGCATTCTGTATCACTCCAAGCTGCACCTGGGTTTTCTCAGAAGATCAGCCAGTACCAAAACATGTTCATCGCACAGTCAGCCCTTGACCCACACCATACCTGACTCTGAGGCGGGTGTCATGTCCGTTCCTTTTCTATGGAAGCACGATCCACATGACCCTTCATTTTCCTGTCGTCTGCTGGGCTTTTCACTCCAAAATCTTTGTACCCTACCGATGGCGTAAATACACAAGGAGTCCACTTGTCATGTATCATTCTGCTATTTTTGCAGACATGGCATTGAACTAATTTCCGGACTCCAAAATTCCAGGATAAACTCTTTTTTTTTTCACATTCAACAATTTTTTTCCCCACAGAGCCAGGGCGATTTTCTTCTGTTCAAACTGCGTTGCTACTACTTGACCTTCGCTGTGACCCCGAACTGTGACTTGTACAATACTCTCTTTTCTCTTCCTTTTTTCCTTGGTGCTGGGAGTCATTACGGCGGAGACCGCTATGATAGGGCCTGGCTTAGCTGTCATCCGGTCCCGGTCGTCTTATCTGCAGGATCGGAAATGAAACGCACCGAACCACCTCGATAGGGCGTGTTTGGGGAAGGGGAGGGAGGTGTTTTGTTGCAGCGGTTTGTGCCCCTGACGATAAAACGTCCCATTATGGTGCGGGCACTTGCAAGATTGGAGCGTGCACAAAGAAGGGAGAGTGGATGAGTGAGCGGAAGGGGAGGGGGGGAGGGGGAGGGCTGTAGAAGGAGGGAGAGGATGTAGGAGGGGGATCAGGGGAAGGATGATGATGAGAAGGTTGAGGGGAGGGAGTTCTCTGCGTTCACAATGGCCGGGTAACTCTCTTGAAAAGATCAGGAGAACAGTGCGTTATGCTATAAGTTGATTCAACCAGCTCTTCTCTGCGCGCATACAAGTCAAAGTCAAGTCAGGTCAAGTCAAATGACTTTATTATCTCAAAAACGAGTAATTAAAACAAGGCGAAACAGTAAATTATACGCACAAGTCAGGTCAAGTCAAAATGACTATTATCTCAAAAACGAGTAATTAAAACCAGGCGAAACAGTTGAATTACACACAAAGAGGGAACAGTACATGAAATAATCCATGAAGAATTCTGTTACATTACACACAAACAGGGGACAGAACATGAAATAATCGATGAAGAATTCTGTTAAATTACACGCAAACAGGGATCATTACATGAAATAACCCATGAACAATTCTGTTAAATTACACGCAAACAGGGTACAGTACTTGAAATGATCCATGAAGAATTCTGTTAAATTACACGCAAAACAGGGGACATTACTGAAATAATCCATGAACAATTCTGTTAAATTTACACGCGAAGAGGGAACAGCATATGAAATGATCCATGAACAATTCTCTGACACAAAAATGACCTTACACTGCACCCACGTCACTCCACCTGCATACATAAATCCCAAGATCTTTGACAACATCATGACGTTAGCATTGTATGTTTGAAAGAAGACTAAATCATTGAAGATTAAACAATACAACATACAGGGTTACAAAAAACATAGAGTAGACCATACAAGATCCGTTAGACAAATAGCCGTAAGATGCTAACAGTGACCACAGCAGAGCAGGAATTGAAACGTGTCATACAAGTTCTTTTGCTACATACAGCGATACGTCAATCACGGCCATCGTTAGCTGGTCCTAAGGGAGCTGGGGTGGGGGGGGGGGGGGGGGGGGGGGGGGGAGGCTGGCAGCGCTACGTTTTGCTTTGTCTTTCAGTTCTGGAATGGAGACCTCTATGTTGGTGCTGAGGAAAACGGAATGGCGGAAAGTGCACCCGGGTGGAATAACGATTGCATACTGAATATTATTATGATTATTATTGTTAGTAGTAGTAGTAGTAGTAGTAGTAGTAGTAACAGTATCTTATCATTATCATTATTACTTTTTTCTATTATTGATACCATTATTATTATTATTATCGTTGTTGTTGTTATTGTTATTATCATATAATCATTATTATATTACTTTGATTATTTTTATTATCATTATTATTATTATTATTATTGTCATCATCATCATCAGTAGTAAGTAGTAGCAGCAGTAGTAGTAATAGTGGTAGTAGTAGTAGTAGTAGTATGATTATGTTATTATTAACTACCATCATATCATTACCATTATCATCACCATTATCATCGCCACTAACACTGTTGCCCACCACAACCCTGCTGTTCGGCAGTCCTCTATCCCTTCTCCTTTCTCCTCATCTGTGTGTTTAGCCACTATTAACACTATAACTACTATCGTCATGTCATTACCAAAAGTGGTAGTAACCCTCTCTTTTTTAAATATATATCTTTTAATGTTTTCAATTTTCATCATTATCAATGCTATCATTATTATTGCTATCATCTTTATTATCTTATCTCGCATTGCGTCCTTTCCCAAAGGCCGAATTCAAGAAGATAATAAGGGATTGCTCGTTCTCGTTTTCCTTGTCCTGAATGTTGTTTATCTTGCCTGAAGAAGACCTATGGGTCGAAACGCGTCGCGGTTTTGTCTTGTGATTCGTTTGTCTTCTTTTGTCTGGTGGATTAACAGCAATTCTTTTTTTTTTTTGTAAATGTGCATACGAAGTTCATACGAACGGTGTTTACTTTGTCTTGTTCTCTTTTCGTTTTTGTTCTGTTTGTTTTCTTTGTTATTAAAGCGTGACACGAGGGGAGAGGGGGGAAGAAGGGGGGGGGGGTGCAGCTGTACAGGACTAACAAACTGATCTACTGCACCATCCATAAGTGACCACGCTCAGTAGAGTGGTAAGACTCCTACGGTCAACAAACTGAGAGAATTCTTTTAAATATTACGAGCAACATTCCCCCCCCCCCTCCCCCTTTTTTCTCTGTCTTTGCTGTCTCAACATCTCTTGTAACCACTTCCTCCATCCCCATTCCTCTCGCCCTCTCCCGGTCAGAGGAGACACCCTTACACACTGTTGCCAAGTCGTGTTGATGGTATTCAGAGGTGCCGGTTCTGATCCAACACAGTCAGGACACCACCCACAAAAGCCATCGCACTGACGACAATAAGTGCGTAGTCGCGAAGCCCGAATGAAAGAGTGCTCTCCCTTCCTGAGAGCGCCACCACGTCTGTCCAGCGACAGCTTCGGTGGGCGTGCCAATTCCGATGAACTTCGACACAAACTCACCTTTCAGCACGCACGGACAGACGCTTTGAAACGGAAGGTCTGCAAGCGACGTCTGCTAAAGAAGCTTTAGAATTATCCGCCAGTTTCAATAGACTTTATACTGACCAATCAGAACGCAGTTTAGTACAGATGCGGGATGACTCTTTAACGTCTGATTTAGAAAGAGAGATGTTAGTTACCGCCAAGGACACAGACAGAGTACAGGACAAGACACAGTGCATTTCGACCTCTTGGGTCTTCGTCAGGCGAAAGCAAATAACATTTAGGACAGTGAAAACGAAGAATGAGAAACCACTTATCTTCTCATGTTCGCTGCACAATCAAAATATTACGTCTGTTATCACGTCAGAGTAGAGTCAGAGTAGATTTAACAAAAACCGCCTTCAGCCAATCCAGCAGACCGATCGGCAACGATGGCCTGTTCGGCTCACGCGAGCAATGTTTGTTCTCGCCTCATTTTAATGCATTCGAGTTTCAGATGTTGTGTATTGTGTGTTTGTTTCTATTTGGACTTTTTCGGCAAGGCGGCAAGACTGTTTCAATCTTCTTGTCATAAAATTCACTCATCATTCCTAACAACTGCTCAGAAAAAAAAAATGACGCATCAGGAAGAACAGTATTAATCAAGTCTGTTATGAAAACATTTTCTGCCTTCTACACATCCATTTAGCGCCCACTTTGAGTTTTCACAGTGTCTTGTTTGTCTTGCCTGAAAAAGACCAGAGAAGTCGAAACGCGTCGTGCTTATGTTGTAATTTGTTTCTTCGTTTGGTTTGGCGGCATAGTAATTTTTCTTTTGATTTTGTTTCAAATTTCCGCCTGTAGTCACCTCACTTTGAAACTAACCTTTTTTTTTTCTAAATTTTAATTTGCAAATTTTCAACTCGCCTCAGCAAGACGAGCAATACACTCCATACCGTTAACTTCGTGACCGGACCGGAAGTGAGTTTTTCCCGACGTCTGTCGAAACGGGCGCTGTCCGCAAGTCCACGCCAGGCCTAGTGAAGCCTGCTTGCTGCAGTTGGCTGTGGCCCGCAGGCCACAATGAGGATTGTGCACCAAATCACTGTATAGTCCATATCAGCGTTTTGAGGCCCTACCGCAAGTTTGAGCCAGCATTTGATTTGATCAAAAGAACAAACTCCCCACCAATCATTTCTCTTGTTTGGGGGGAATTTCCTCCGATGAAATCACGTACAATCTTCAAAGAATGACCTCCCGCTTTGTAGACGTCACATTTCAGGCCTTTGCACTCACCCGTGACCCTATCTTTGCGCGCCCGGTGGAAGCCCCCCTCACCCCACCCCCACCCCCCTATAGTTCCATTCTTTGATTCTAATTAGTCTGCTAGGAACCACCTGGTTTGTACCTTGATGGCCATATGAAAAAAAACAAAACAAACAACACAAAACAAACAAACCGAGGAGAAATCAAACTTACAAAACACGATAAAAGTTCTCAGAACAATCTGCCATATGAAAAAAATCAAAAACAACACAACCAAACAAACCGAGGAGAATCAAACTTACAGACACGATAAAAGTTCTCAGAACAATCTAATTGCGCCAGTCTATAAACAGTCGACTCCTTAATGAAGCGAGGCCTGGGCGCATTAATCTTTGTGTGTGCAGCCTGTGTCCCTTACTACGGGCCCTACATCTGAGTCGAGGACTGATTGATTAAAGTGAAGAGGTCAACCTTATGGAAGGTCTGCCCACACCAAACCCAGTGCGTTTCTAGTTATTAGCTCGATCTCCCACGAAACTACAGACTCATCGACACGTCTGAATCAACACCCCCCCCCCCCCCTCCCCTCGTCCTCCTCCCCCCCACTACCACTACCGCCGAAGCTTACCACGAGCAACGAGATCGTTATGATGAATAACTGCCACGACCTTCACCAGTGCAAGCAACAACGCCACAAAACATCTCGCTGCGTTGCCAGGGTCGTATGAAAGACAGTTGAGATTGAAGGGGGGGGGGGGGGGGGGGGGGGGGAGGAGGCTGGGGAGGGGATAAAGGCGGTTGTGGGTGGTGGTAATAGTGGTGGAGGTGGTGCTGGTGCTGGTGGAGGCGGGAGAGAGTGTGTGTGTGGGGGGGGGGGAGGGAGGGAGATATAAATGGTTCAGGAGCGGGGGATGGGGAGTGGGGGGGGGGGGGAGGAATCCGGAGACAAATACATCAGGAAAGGCGAAAAAAAACGAGAGAGAGAGAGAGAGAGAGAGAGAGAGAGGCGGCGGAGGGGAGAGAACAGGGAGTGGGAGGGGAGAGGATGTATGGGAGGGGGTTGGAGGGGGGGGTAACGGCTCACTCAGTAGGAGATGGACTCAGGGAGACAAATACAACGGAGAGGGAGAGGGGTGGGGTGGGGAGGACGGATGAAAAAAGTCGGTGGGCGAGGGGGAGGAAAGGGCGGGTGTGCGTGTGTGTGTGGGGGGGGGGGGGGGGGAGGGGGGTTGAGGGAGTGAGGGGAAGCGGCAGGTTTACTCAACAGGAGGGGACACGGGGCAGACAAATACGACAGGGAGAGCTGATGGAGGGGGGAAACCATAGATGACCGGTCGCTCGTGTTGGGGAGCTCGTGCATCAGGCTATTTTTAGCTCCCCCCCCCCCCCCCCCCCCCCGCCTCCCCCCGCCTCCCCCGAAGGTCACGGACTGTGGGTGGCACTTGCAGGCGGTTTAGTAGGGGTAAACAACAGATTCGTGGTCGGACGTTGCGAGTTCAAACCCCGCTAGCTCTGGGCATGGAATACAGGTCCAAGTCCACGATTACAGTTTAGGCCCCAAACGCTCCATATTCTCTGTTACACTCAAAGCTGCACCTGGCGTTTGTTAGGAGATCAGTCCTCACCAAAACATATTCATCGCACAGTCCAGCGCTTGACCGGTACTGTATCTGACTCTGAAGCAGGTCTCATGTCCATTTCTTTTTTCTATGCCAGCACGATCCACATGACCCTTCATTTTCCTGTCGTATGTAGGACGTTTCACTCCGAAATCCTAGTGCCCTACCAGTGGCTTTGAAACACAACGAGTCCACAAGTCATACATTATTCTATTTTTTGCTGGCCTATGGCATTGAGCTAATTTACTGACCCTAACTTCTAGGATAAAATCATCTATTTCACATTAAAAAAAATGTTTTTCATTGAACCAGGGCGTTTTTCATCTGTTCAAACTTTGTTGTTACTACTTGACCTTTGTTGTGACCCCGAACTCTGACCCAACCTACTTACCACTTTTCTTGTTCGT
>JADBJO010020790.1:20000-30715 GCA_016801955.1 Conus betulinus | reverse complement strand
TAGTTTGAAAGCAGGGAAAACAGCGGGTCATAGTCTCCACACGGAGAATCAGTGGCATCATCTTCATCCCAGCATTTTTTTTTGTTTTTTTGTTGGCGAGATGAAAAAAAGACGGTCATATACACAAAAACTCCACTCCCTTTGTTGGGGTAGATGGGATTCATCCTTGCCTTTCTATACAGGGGGTGTCCGCAGGAGTATCAGCCTGCGGACGCAGAAGAAGAAGAAGAAGATGAAGAAGAAGAAGTCACAAGGGAGTAGCTTCGATAATGATCTGAGTATGTTGGGATCAGAGCAGGCACCACTGATCATGACTCGGCAGCAGTGAAGTGTCTCTCTCGGGGTGGTTGCATCATGGAGACATTTTACAGGTCCTTGGCGATTGCCGGGGCTGGGGCAATTGTCGGAGGAGCCAGGCCAGTGATCTTCGCACAATTCGGGACAAAGAGAGCAATTCTTACGAACAGAAAGAAGACATCATGGAGCGAGCAGAGGAATGTTGCTCTGAATCTCACGACAAACACAGCACAAAGGATCGAAGCGTACAGACAGCACAAGCTGCACCGAATGAGAACGACTGCCCAATATCCCGTGAAGAAGTTGTCGAATTAAGGTAGAAAGACGGAGGGCATCGACAACGGTCGCATACATATTCTAAAACACGGCGGGAAGGCAATGATTGATGTCCTAATTGCCATCAGCAGCAACACTGGATTAAGTACCTAACTGTCGTCCTTCCCGAGAAAGCAATTATCCAATGTTGCCTGAACTGCCACGCCGTAAGTTTAATTAGCCATTCCAGCGAGACAATGCTTAAGATCATTCTGAACAAATTCCAAGTGAAAGAAGATACCAATATTGCCAGATCACAGGCTTTATCTGGAAGTGACATCAATGGTCTGGCAGGCACTAGGAAAGTGAACCACCAATCTTGTTGAAAATATGAGTGAAATACCAATAAAGTTTGACAGAAGAACCAGCGCCACGAAGACGAAAAAGACAAAGTTGATGGCGAGCAACAGCATCCCCCCCCTCAACACTGCTGTAACTGTTGATGGACAGAATCTGTTAACTGCCCATCCGTTCACCACCGTGGATCCATCACCAGCAATGAGGGCCCTAAGCCAGAAATCTTCTTAAGAGCAGCGAACACAACAGGATCACACCCAATACTAAAACCTGCATGGGAACATCTAACGTAAGATCAGGCTCTTGTGTGCGCTGGCATCTGTCAAGTGGGAGTACACCTGACAGGACGGGGGAGGGGGGGGGTTTCTTATATAGGTAATGTGTAGTGGCAGAAACAGAGCGAGCACTCTAACCCCACACCGCCGGAATAAATAGTCTTTCATTTTCTTTGTGAACTGAAGTAAATAGACCACGTAAGACTGATTTTCGCGCAAAAAACGGTATCGGAGCTAAGGAAAGTGTCAAAGTTTGCATTGTAAGCAAAGCACCAAATGCTTGGCCAGCCTGCCTACACTTACCTGACTACCACAGTCGGCGTCTTGGGTACAGGCAAATGAAGACCCAAATCCTAAATCAGCACAAGCACTGACATCGACGACTCTGCACAAGCAAGACCTATTGATCTTAAGTTTTTAAAACCCCTTTGATCTCCACCCAAGTGCCTATTCTAACTAAGGTTAGGAGAAAAGGGCGAACGGAATGCTAGAAACAATAGACGGCGGTGCTAGACAAAACAAGACAAACACGGAAACGAACGCAGAATGGAAGCGCCAAAAGGTCCGACCACGGAGCGCGGGACTCTACTGCCGACAGCACCCCCAAAACCGGTCAGCTCCAGTGGGTTCCCTACTCACTCTAGAACCCACCCAGCCACCACCCCGTTAAATACACGTATAGAAAGATAGACAGGTCTCTCAAGGTCGGGCGGTAGTGAGTCCAGAGTGTCGCTTCTGCACTACCACATACACATACCTATACCCCGCATCTCCACCATAATGGTCAAGTGGGAGTACACCTGACAGGCGGCTCTTATATAGGTAATGTGCAGCAGTGGCAGAAACGGAGCGAGCACTCAACCCCTCACACCACCAGACCACAAGAGGAGGAAATTTCAACAAAAAACTTGTATTACAATACAAACCATTCACTCACACTAGCACTCCAGACGGGGGTAAGGACTCTAACAAAGAAGAGAGAAGATAGCGAGAGCGAGAAGAGGGGACTGGAAGAGAAAGGCACTACCCAGAACTAGCTGTTCTAGGGGACAAAGTAAATGAAAAAGAACAAGGAAAAAAAAAAACAACAAACTCCCAAATACCCCAGAATCCCGCTACTATCCCAACCTACAACCCGCTACAAGGACATTCAGCAGAATGACAGAAGACAGATAGTTCTAGGAACAATGCTACATCCAACAGGACCTACACAGCGAGAATTAAACAAAAAACGAACCAATGACAGACTGTAACACACACACACACACACACACACACGCGCGCGCGCGCGCGCGCGCGCGCGCGCGCGCGCGTCAGACCCGCCATCCATACCACACGAAACGGTAAACTTATCTCAAAGAGTCTATGATTCAGGAGGTTCGCAGAGGGAGGTGGATTCTGTAGCGAGGTGAAGGACGTTGTTGGCTGGTCTCCCGGTCAGAAGTGAAGCAGGTGTCCCAGAGGAGGAGACGAAGAGTTCACCACCGCCAGTTCACAGGTCTGAACGAAGGCTGGTGCGGGGCGAAGATTGACCGCAGGGTCCGCAGATGCTGGTCGCCCAGCCAGCCCAAGAACGGAGGTTGCAGCTAAAAAAAAAAAAAGGGCGCGAAAAAAAAATCCCGCCCTACGGCGGAGATCAGTCTCCAGACAGAAATCACCTCACCGCCCTACAGTCCCTGTGGCAGTCAATGTGTGGCAACGTACCAAGAGGACGTAATGTCAATCACGTCGTTTTTTGTCACTACAAAAAGGACAAATAAATTAGAATAACTTCTTTCCCCTTTTTTTCCTTTTACTTGACCTCTACTAAGGACAGTTTCCTTAGTCAATAAGCGCTTGAATAAAAACAATTAGAATCCATCCACACTTCTGTCACACAAACATATAGGACACAGAACACGAGGAGAACGGAACCAAAATGTAGGGGCGACACGGCGAGAATTCCTCGCTCCACGGCCTAAATGTTTAGCCGTTCGCACGTTCATGCGTTCCACGATCCGTCCCGTGTGTATGAAGCGAAAAGGACAAATAAAACTAACATCTCTGATATCTTATCCGGCCAGAGTCACATATTGAAGAAGAATATCCATCACCTAATTTGAGTCTGATACGACCTTAAGAAAAGAGGGGAGATAAGTATTGACTCAACCCGAGTACACAAACACACACACACACACACACACACACACACACACACACACACACACACACAAACACACACACAAAAACCACACACACACACACACACACACACACACACACACACACACACACACACACACACACACACACAAATAGCTTCCATTAACCGAAATGAAGGGATATTGTATAGTTAGACATTTTCAACTTGGTCCGAAGTGACAGAACTCTGGCCGCTAAGGACGGAAAACGCAATTAAAGACCATGCGTTTCTACAATTTACGACAAGGGACTAGGTGCATATCTCGACACCAGTTTCATACTAACTCCCCCGCTTTGGAGCTGTTACACACAGAAAAGGTATGCCTAAGCCAACAACACATGTAGGGAAGAAGAAAAAAAACCTCTCAACCGCTGAAAGGCTAGAAAACTAACATGAAGCAATACGCTGTCCAAAACAGAACATATAGTTACCAGAATGGCGGGTGGGCGAGGTGAAGAACGGTCCACTTCCCGGTCCAATGAAGGGTGGAAGCCAAAACCGTGACGGTCCACACTGAAGTGGACTCCAGGTCAGGGACGACCTGAGGTGCTTCTCCCAGCTGGCAGGGATAGGGATCCCAGAGGTAACGAGTGGAATACTTCCCAACCCACCGAAGGGTGAAAGCCTCTTCCACACAACCACACCGAAGTGGATTCAGAAAGAAGGGTCCAGCTGGCAGAGATAGAGATCTCTCCGACTCGAAGGTAGGTAAGTTGAAAGGGGTGCACCCCGATAGCTCCCGACATCAAAGATCCCCGCACCGATAGATGAAAGCCACACCACTACCCTAACCAAGCTGACAACAGGTAAAAACCGCTCACCCGTGGCACCTGCCACAGCTGATGCACCACGTGAAAAGCGATAAGCATAAGGATTTATGCCGAACACAGGACTCTGTACTGGATGGCCTAAACAAAACGCAACTAGCAACTAAAGAAGAGAACCACGAAAAAACAGAACAGAAAGAAAAGCTTTAAAGGAAAATGAAGAGAAGTATTGGAGGATGGGAGCGAAAGGCACGGACGTAGCAGGGTAACAAAAATAGCTCACTGGTCAACACCCGGCCAACATAGTGAAGAAGTCACTTGTAACACTCCAATTTATACTGGGTTTAAAAAGAAACGATTTCTCTTCTCAACAAAAAAAATATGTACGTCCGTGACAGCATCTTTGATCCTTCTGTATGCACGTAAAAAATGGACAGCCGAACGAATCTAGAAATCTGAATGCAAACAATGGAGGAAAGGTGCTGCCTAAAGCCACGCCATATCAGATATGCTGATTGCATCACAGATTAATTAAGATGTGTCAAACCTTCAAACTGCACTTAGGACTGAATGGGTAATGTTGCTTATAGCCCAACTAACCCGTTCAGGCCATGTCAAGGCTGTCACTGCGTTGGAGTCAACTCACACGTCACATTTGATTGAAAAAAAAAAAAACCCAACTCATTCACACAACCCTTAAAAACACGCCTTCTAAACGCGCACCAGAAAGTTGTTAAAAATCTTTCTTCAGTATCTTGGATCGGATAAAAAAAAAAATGTCAGTCTCTTTCAGAAATCCAAAGATCACATCCGATGGGACATCTTTGAGCAAGGTTTTATTGAGTCTTCAATAAAATGCCTGTGTCTCACATCACGCAAGTCCCAACCTTCTAAAGGAATATGTTTTACTGCGAGGGGAACATGACATGGAATGCACCACGGAGCTACTTCACCTTTTAAAAGATAAGAATATAAAAGGAGTGGCCTTTATGCAAACGGCACAAGACAGTTTTTTTCTTTACGGCCGCCTTGGGAACATGTAAAAATGCTTTCAGGTTTGGATGGATTTTAAATAGTTTGACATCCGTGTGTAAATTATATTCCTCTTGCCAGAGGTCTCTGACGTAAGCCTGGGCTTTGAGTTTCAGATCAGTTTGAGGGATAGAAAATCTTTCTATCTATCTAACTATCTAATGCATTTTTTTTCTTCTTTAAGCAAGCTTTGCTCTAAACACTTCAAGCATTTTTAATTCCTGTTCATGAAGTTGCTTTTGTTTTTAACCGCCCACAAGTAGAGACATGGATTCACTGCTGAACTGAATGGTAACACAAACACGACCAGAGATTGTAGATCTTATGGAAAAGTATTAAACCTTGAGCACTTAACATCATAACCACTGCAAATACAACCCAAGTAAACAGCATTGGTGACAGCCACATTCACTATATCACCTGGACTGCAGAGTACACTGATCTTAAGGTTGGATTCAGTGCTATCCTGTGCTCTGGTAGTCGCCAGCGGATGACAGTTTGGCCGATCACAATAACTATACAAAACACGAAATTCACTGTCACTATAACGTTAAGCCATCTGAGGCCGTGATAAGAATTTTCGACATCAAAGGATGTCAGACGACACAAGCCAGACTGACACTGAAATAGATACACTGAAAAGAAATCCTGCAAGTTTGCACATTAAACTCTTAGTCCACGTTTTGTTAAACTTGGATGTAGATTCCGCGATAAAATTTATCTGCTGCCAACACAATGCTAACATAACCCCCATGAACATATCAGCAAACTGCAATTATGCTACTGTCTTTACGAAATTACTTCCACATACACTGCTTACTGCTCCAAAAGTTAAAAAGCAAAGCAAATTTCCTACCGTGGTAAAGGCGGTGTTTATCCCAAACAAAACCTGGTAAAGTTCGGTTGTTAGCAAACTTGTACATGACGGGAGGACTGCACTGGGTGCGTTACACACTTACCTGCGCGTGGGGGGAGAAGATTCTTGCAGCACAATCTGTGATTAGACGAAACAATGCCTTCTAATTTAGTTGACAATGAAAACAGATCGTAGGAAAGACAGTAACCGTATTTCCTGTAATATCCAGCATTTTCAGGCTAGGAATGGTTTTTAAAACCTCTAAGTCCAATGATTTCAATCCCACAAAAATGATGTATTGCAAAACTGCACTTGATGAAAATAGGGATATAACGTATTGTAAAAAAACAGATTCATATGTGTTTTAGATATGACCACCCATTTCAGCGAATAAAAAACGAGTTTAGTCACTTTACTTGCCATTTTGTGGAGAGGGTTGTATTCTATCAGCAAACTGTTTAAATGGTGTAGCTCATGAAAAACATCAAGATCGATTGACTATGTAGTTATTGGCGAGGTTAATGTACGCCAAGGTTGTTTTTATGTTAAAACGTGAAACATTACGCAGGGAACACTGAGACAGAATCAAATGAACAAGGTGTGCATTCATACTGAAATCAGTCAGCATCATTCCTGAACCTGTTGCATCCACGTATCTTACGTGTGGGATAGGTCAGAACGAAATGCCTTGTTACATAGGAAAACATGGCCTTGGCACAGACAAGCCAGGGGACAGGTCATGTCACACATCATGTCATCATCCCGCCGTTGACACTGACCCCAGCCATCACATAGATGCTGGTCATGCAAACAGACCGTGGAAGATCGACATTGGTGGAAACCGTGACAGGTCATCGTCCCACAGTCTTGTTCGTCTTCTCCATAAACACTGTCAGACAATCCGTTGCATCGGGTGTAGACAGGCAGGCAATACATCCACTCTGTTTTGCATTGGTAATGACTGGGAGGGCAAGAGTCATCCCCTGTCATCACCTGCTGAGTGAAGTAGCCAGCCCCATCCAGACCGACATAAAGCCGTTGTTTCGTGTCCTCTTTCCAGCCCCGAGCCAGGTCAGAACTGTCATCACGACAATCAACCTCATCTGAGTCGTCCACACAATCTGCGAATTGATTACAACGTTGACTGGACAGTATGCATTGACCATTAGAACACTGAAACTCACTGCATGGAGGATACTCACAGAAGGACTCTTCACCTCCATCGGGCAGTCCTGTCTGAAGTCACACACACACACGGGTGTAATGCACAGTTGTGATGTCGTCACATTTATACATATATGCAGTTTCTTTTTTCAACGCGAATCATTGTGTCAGTATAGTGTGCATTGCTAGTGTTTACGAACGTGCAGGTGTTTAAGTCAATCGCCTTTATATAACTTTGCGGATCGCATGATAAAAATACACTGGTAGCTTGATCGTCTGGTAAAAAAAGAGAAAAAAATGGCGGAAATATATGTCTGAACTGATGTCATGTACAGGTAATATGATGCTACTGAATGTGAATGTGGCAATGAGAAACTGGAATGAAAATCCTTACGCGAAGAAAAATGTACTTCACACACACAAGTTATTCAAGTCGTCATAACACTGAATCAAGCCTGAGCGAAGGTTACAAATCTTCACAGACCTTGACGGAACATACCTGTCGGATTCTTCTATGTGACTCAAGTTGTATACCACAGTGTTATCTGACCACGCACAGAATTTGCTGTATGCAAATGGTATAGAATTCCAACCAACCCAAACCCTAAAATCACAACATAGTCATGATAATTTTGAATAATGTGATGTGAATCTTCATACTCCTTTCTGTTTTTCACTGATGCTAATCTTCCATTCATAGTTTGACATTCATATTCCTCAGTGATGCGGAAACACCCGTTCTTGGTATTGGTAATTTGAAACACTTGTGTTTTGAAGCTACTAATCCTTGGCAGACGGAATTGCTGAAAGGACAGTGTTCTGTTTCATCCCGTCCATCTTCACACTCTGGCATAAAGTTACAGTCCACGTGATGCTGAAAAGAGAGTGATATCTTACAGAGCAATTGAATACACCACTCGCCAGTTGCACATCTTGTCGAACTTTATGAAATGCAGAGAAGCGTATTTTCAGTCCTTGGGATAATGTCTTCAGATACCTAAATTTGACTTTGAAGGATGATGTATAAATCACGTTTCCTGATACAGGACGCTCAAAACACACCCGTTCAATGGTTTTTTCATCACTTGAGTTTCTTTTTGTATAAATTACGGCTACAGCATATTCTGCGGGTAGATCCTTGAAACACATAGGCATAAGTGGAAAGTATTAAAAGCTGAGTATTATGATTGATCTGTAGGACAAGTTCCATTCTCCACTGAAATACTTGATGGATTTCACAAATGGAACAATCATATATCCCGAATTGTTTGTTAAACCTTTCATTATCTCATTGTGGTATTTAACAGTCTCAAAAAACACTTCAACTGGCGGATTGTTAATATGCAATGTGAACATACTGAAGTGTACTGAATGAACGATCGTTTCTTTTAAGCGTATGTTGATTCCATGTTATGCGCAGGTAAATCCTCCAGTCCAACGTTTTGCCACTGAACGTGCTGCTTCAATGTTCTGCCATTAGTTCAAACGTTCCACAGACGCACGCACATAACTCTTTGTTGATGGAATAAAGAGTTTACAGAAGGTGTTGAAATGGTCACATACACCACACACAACTCCCCGTTTTGCTGAATGGTGTGGCAAGTCCTTCTCGCAGTCTTGAGATATTGACCTTCATAATTGTATAGTTTACATTATAACTGCTTGTGAGATAATCTACACCTGGACAATGTCGTAGATTGTCAGTGAAGTAGCAGTGACTGTGATATCGGTGTTCATCATACCCCAGTGCTGTCGTACAATGCCAGTATGCGGAGACAAAGAAATTGCTTTACTTCACAATTGATATCTTAGTTCACGAAACGATGGTGATGCTTATTTTTTTATGAAAAAGCTGATGTTTTTATTTCCACATTGTAAAGACATTGATGATTAACTGATTTTTTCCCCCTTAATCCAATGATGTTGATGATGACGACGACGACGATGATGATGCTGATGGTGATGATGATGATGATGATGATGATGATGATGATGATGATGATTCATCTGATATTATTTTCATGTCAGCACACGCGGTCATAAGTTAACATGACAACAATTGTAAGCAACTGGTATTTAGTAAACCCCAAAATATTCTTAGAAAATGGATGTAACAGTGAGGATGGAAGTAGGGAATAGGGGTGAAACATTTGACAAACACATGACCTCAATGCAGTAGTACTGTAAATTGACCTATTGAGGTAATGTAATGTCATGGAGGGGATGCTCATCAGACAGCCGTCGTTAGACAAAAACATCAGTGTGCAATTTGTAATGACACGTGACTAGTCTTTTCTTTGTAGCTTTATGCCAATCGTGACGATTTAAAATGGCCAAATCAGTTTCATTCGTAAACATGGATGCGTCTCTACGAGTGTTGCTCAAAATTCATTATCACCATTGCAGGTATGTTACAACACAAATGGTCGCCTGCACATGAATTGTGGCCGATGCATATACTGCCTCAGCGGCGACAATTTGTGCAAAGAGTACACAGACAGACAGACAGATAGACAGACAGACAAACATATAAACAGACGGACAGATAGGTAATCAGACTGAGAAAACAGGTATATAAGTAGCTAGGTAGACAGGTGGCAAGCTAGCTACTGTGTAGTTAGTTAATTAGTCAATTGTCTAGTTAGTGTGCCTGCGCGCGCGCGCGCGCGCGTGTGTGTGTGTGTGTGTGTGTATGTGTGTGTATGTGTGTGTGTGTGTGTGTGTGTGTGTGTGTGTGTGTGTGTGTGTGTGTGTGTGTGTGTGTGATAGAGAAAGATTGTGTGTGTGTGTGTGTGTGTGTGTGTGTGTGTGTGTGTGTGTGTGTGTGTGTGTGTGTGTGTGTGTGTGTGTGTGTGTGTGTGTGTGTGTGTGTGTGTGATAAATGAACAATTTGGTGAGAAGAAAAACTAAAATATGCGGTGGGTATAAATAGCTTCTTATAAACTTGTGACACGTGTATAATGGTTTACACTGGACTTTCTGCTTTACTACTATTCATGGCAGTTTGGGATAGAAGAGAAAAGAAAAAGAATGCAATGGAAGGAGTGACCAGGAACCAGAAATGTAGTGGCCACTTGGCGTGTATTAGTTTCTGTCTTTGATAAAGACAATAATAACAGGAAACCATATAATCATAGATGTATTTCTTGCTTGTTGAGCTTTTGCAAGATCCATTCTCTGTGCACGCGCGCGCGCGCGCGTGTGTGTGTGTGTTATTTGTGTGTGTGTGTGTGTGTGTGTGTGTGTGTGTGTGTGTGTGTGTGTGTGTGTGTGTGTGTGTGTGTGTGTGTGTGTGTGTGTGTGTGCGTGCGTGCGTGCGGGCGTGCGTGCGTGCGTGCGCGCGCGCACGCGCGCGCGCGTGCAGGCCCTAAACCGTGCAGAAAACTTCATGTAAAGAGACAATCGATTTTTTTCTTTTTCACACCTTTTTTTTGTGTTCGTATGAAACGTTTCAATATAATTAGTTGGAGTAATGGGTATGCTTCATTACGAAATCGTTTTAAGATCACCGGTACATGTAGATAAATCGC
>JADBJO010020790.1:12500-15000 GCA_016801955.1 Conus betulinus | reverse complement strand
ATCTCTGTTGTGTTCCGATCTAGCGGACGATGGGCATAGAAACAGGCGAAACGTACATAGTAACAGGCGAAACGTACAAGTCTGTCTTCAAGAGGGATGGCAATGGTTTCCTAATGTAGCTGGTGAAAAGTTTCCGTTATTTATAAAATATACCTTTTCTCTTTATTTCCTCATTCTCCCCCTTTTTGTTTTAACTAAATTTTGCCCAAAATATTACATTAATAATGGACGACTTGTTAACCTACACTTGTATTCCCTTACTACTTAATTGTTTATGTATACATACATGCGCGCGCGCGCGCGCGCACACACACACTTCTCTTCGTTGTTCGGTCTTCCGACTGATTTTGAGGATGATCAAAAATGTGACAGAAATCCAGCAAAAGTTGACAAAGAGAAAACAAATGGGGTAATTAAAGTATGTTTGAAAGGTCACCTCTGATTTCTGTACATGGGCTGAACCAAAAGCGGTATTAGAAATAGAGGAAACGGAAGATGCCGGTAAGGGTTGAGATCTGTTGTTTCAACAATAAACAGCGTTGTACTGAAGTAAGCAGATTCAAGTTTAATCCTTCGTAAGAATATTGCTGAGCAGTGAGTCAACTGTTTAGGTCATATTTATCGACATGAGACGTGACGAACGAAAGAGACTGTCGGCGTTTCTTTTTTTCTCAAGTCCATATGATTTGTATTGAATTTGGCAGTGTTGAGGTCCCGTTTGTGCATTGTGCCTTCACATAATTGAGTAAATATATATATATATATATATGTGTGCGTGTGTGTGTGTGTTTGTCCATACAACATTATTGTTTTCATTTCTTTGTACACAGTTACTTGTAAAGAAACACATGGTCTAAATATACTTTATCATGCACTGGCATAGAGTTATTATGTTCAACAATTAAGTCATTCAATTCAATCCATTCATAGTCTTAAGACTTAGAAACTAGGTGCTGCCTACTTTTCTTCTGGATCAGTCAGTGAAACTTAACACATGATGTCAGAGGTACTGAGCGGGGAGCAGGGGTGGGGGTGGGGGCAAACGTATGTCTCTCTGGAATTCAGTTCTTACATGTTTACACAGTGCAGGGGTATCGCATCCTGTCCTGTCCTGTTAGAGATTCAAGTTGCATTATATTTCTGGCATCTGTCTGATGAAACTGGTTGCCAGGGGAATATGATAGTCAATCACCAGTTTGAAGCAGGAGAGCGAGACTGAGTCATGCTGTTTGAATGGAGACATGGACTTCTCAACACCAGCAATATGAAGATGGGGGCAGTTTAGATCAAACGCATCTGCCGCTCAGATCTCAGAGGTCCTAACGCCTTTGAAATGGCGATGTGGTGTTGCATTGCCTTCCGCGTGTGTCATATGTGCGAGAGCAAGTGACGGGTTCTGACCTTCTGAAGTTCCTGAGTATGGCAGCACTATGCATAACTTCCCTACCAGTAAGAAGGGAGGGGTTGAGGAGATCGACTGAAGTGTGGCTGTCAGTGGAATTCATGTGACTTACAGACAGGAAGGATGTGTGGTGTGTAGTGACCACTCCCTCTTTGATGGAGGGTTCAGTGGAGGAAGGAAAGTGGAGGTGGTGTTGATTTGTGTCGCACTGTGTTTCAGTTACGTCACGCTTCCACACACACGGTGTTCCAAGGTGAGTGGTCTTTGTCTGTCCTTCCAGGTGGCCCATGACGCATAGTATACAAGCGATCTGGGCCTGCCGTGCCCCCCCCCCCCCCCCCCACCAGAGGTTATCATGAGTGGTCCCAACATATTTCTCTTGGAGTGTCCTGAACACGAATCGAAAATGTTTCTATCAAAAAGTTGGGATGCACAAGAGTTACAGCCCTTGCCTTCAGGGTACCCTCTAACACGCTTACTTGCGCCATTCGAATGTAACATGAAATAGCTCATGTAAATGAACAAGAAATCAGCATTTGCTTATGCTAGTTTTATTAATTACTTATCAGTATGCCTGTTGGTAACTTGATCAGTCTTTTCTCATTCATTGTTTGGGTGCAGTAGTGGGTGATTTTTATGTACCAATATTTCTCTGCATCGGTGGCATGCCAACTGTTGTCCACAAAACCAAAAGGCCAAAAATCAAATTGTTCTGATGAATCATGTTATATACTGCAATGTCTGCATCTTGGTAGTTTTCTGACTGTACCTGGAACCACATGAGTAATGCATAAAGTCACAGTTTCACATTTATCTCCCCTACCCCCAAAATTCACGATTTCGCCAAAGACACCAAACGACCATTTTGACAGTCTTTCAAACCCCCCCCCCCCCCCCCCCCCCCCCCCCCCCCCCCCCCCCCCCCCCAATTGTTTGGCTTTGATGAGAGTTTATGTTCTTGACTTACTTAATCCTCTTTGCTCCAACTGGAGCATAGGGCCTCACTGCAAAATTTCCAACGTGTGCGATCTTAGGCTGCCCGCTTTGCCTCACCCCAGGACAGCTTGATGGTAATCAACTCACTGTCCAGCGTCCTAG
>JADBJO010020790.1:0-2500 GCA_016801955.1 Conus betulinus | reverse complement strand
ACATCAAAATATCAGTAGTGAACACTCTACATCAAAAAGTCAGTCCCCGTGGAATTTCATTAACCTTTGACGGCGAATATCTACTGAAGCCTTTTTCTTTTTAACATACAAAACTCAGAAAAGTACATTTGTCATCCTAGCTTCTTGTCTTACTGGTCGACATACCCATGCACTTACTGTGACTAAAGACCTTCTATGCGTATGCCCAGGTCTACACGGTCAGTCCGGCCCTTGAGATGTACAGTGCCGTTTTCTCCAGCCCTTGTAGAGTGCCGTAGAGCTGGGTCATCAGAGCTGTCTCTGGCCACTCTTCTCTCCTTGTCCGTTCATGCAATGGGCATTTTAGGAGCGCATGCGACTGATGATCAAAACACTTTTCCCATCAGTCACCCCGAAATAAAAACATCCCATGACAGCCCTTGTCAGCTAACCTGTATTTGTAAGCACTTAGGGCTTATCATATAAGGTTAAGCGCCATAAATATTTACTATCATCATTATTAGAATCTTCACTAGAAAAGAAGCTGTCATCACTACAATTCTAAACAGTAACGGGGCTATATGAGTCAAATTAACGCTGGTATAAATGTCTCTCTCTCTCTCTCTCTCTCTCTCTCTCTCTCTCTCTCTCTCTCTACCACACCATGTGATTCACATTAACGCTAGTATAAACGACTGTATCTACCGCACCATATGGTTCACATTAACGCTGGTATAAATGACTCTCTACCACACCATGTATATGATTCAAATTAACGCTGGTATAAATGACTCTCTCTACCACACCATATGGTTCAATTTAACACTGGTATAAATGACTCTGTCTACCACACCCTATGGTTCAAACTGACGCTTGTATAAATGTCTATCTACCACACCATATGACTTACATTAACGCTGGTATAAATGACTCTCCCTACCACACCGTATGATTCGCATTAAAAATGATATAAATGACTATCTCTGCCACACCATATATTATGATACAAATTAACGCTGGTTTAAATGTCACTCTCTACCACACCATTGGTTCAAATTAACGCTGGTGTAAATGACTCTCTCTACCACACCCTGTGGTTCAAATGACTCTCTCAACCAAACCATCTCATTCCAAGTAACTCTGGTATAAATGACTCTCTATTCCACAGCATATGATTCAGAGTAACGCTGGTATAAATGATTCTCTCTCTTTCTACCTCAAATTAACGCTCTTATAGATGACTCTCTCTCTACCTCAAATTAACGCTGGTATAAATGACCCTATCTACCACACCATATGATTCACATTAACGCTCGTATAAATGACTCTGTCTACCACACCATGTCATTCCAATTAACGCTGGTATAAATGAATCCCTCTACCACACCATATGATGCAAAAATACATATGATTCAAATTAACGCTGGTATATATTGGCTCTCTCTACCACACCATATGATGCAAAAATACGCTGGCATAACTGACTCTTTCTACCACACCATATGATTCAAATTAACACTGGCATAAATGATTCTATCTACCGCACAATATGATTCACCTTAATGCTGGTATAAATGACTCTGTCCACCACACCATATGATTCACATTGACACTTGTATAAATGACTCTATTCCACACCATATGATTCCATTAACACTGGTATAAGTGACTATCTACCACACCCTGTGATTCACATCAACGCTGGTATACATGACTGTCTACCACAGCATATACTTCAAATTAACGCTTGTATAAATGACGCTATCTACCACATGATATGATTCAAATTAACTCTAGTATAAATGACTCTATCTACCACATCATATGATTCAAATTAACGCTGGTATAAATGCCTCTATCTACCAAATCATGTGATTCAAATTAACGCCGGTGCAAATGACTCTATTTACCGCACCAAAGGAAAAAAAAAAATGCCACGCACGTCAAAGCTCAGTTCGAGAAAAAAAAAATGACAATGTCAGCCGCTACGGTGGACAGAGGCTGACAGAAGGCGGAGGAAGGGGGGGGGGGCTAGAAAGGGAGAAGAGTTTAAAAGAGAAGTACACCACGTGTCGCCAGCGCAGGCATACAAGGGTTCACATACAAAGTGCCAGATCTTCCATTCCTTCAATGTTCTTTATGTTTTTCTTGCAGCTGACTAACACAGCACTTACACTGTTCACTTCGAGACGTAGCTATCAGAGCGACATTTTTTCTTCTTCTGTTTACACGATTACAGATCAGTTTGGCTGTAAATAACACTTTTGTTAAAACTCACAGAATTGACCACGGAAATAACAATCTTAAAAAAAAATGCCAAGTGATCCACGCCACCCAGACATATACTATCTGGCTGAATCAGTACTCACAGAAAAGAGCTCGGAATACTAGGTAACAGAAAGGTAGTACCTTCAGCGATCGAATCACAAGATGAATTGTCTTTCAATCTATGAAGAAATGATTGTTATTGGCATGAAGACTGGATTCAAATTCCTAATAGTCCTATCAGAGACATAGGCTC
>JADBJO010020789.1:17500-22500 GCA_016801955.1 Conus betulinus | reverse complement strand
TACTAGAAATTTCTATCTATCTATATATGTATCTATCTATGGATCTCTCTCTCTCTCTCTCTCCTCTATCTCTTGCTCTATCTCTCTCTCTCGTCTCTCTGCTGTCTGTCTATACTGTATATATATCATATTTAAATATATATATATATAATATATATAATATATATATTGATATTATAGAGATAGAGAGGGGGAGGGGAGAGAGGAGAGTGATTTTTCTGGGATAGCATTCGGCTTTAAAAACAGAAAAGGCAGAGGAGTCAAGTTACCACTTTCCGCGGTCACTGAGGAGAAACAATCAGGTTTCGAAATACCGGTATCTGACCAGGAGTTATATGTTAGTGAGTTTCCTCCCCACTGGAGATTGTCTCCCCCTTGGAGACTACATAAGCTTGCTTGAAGGCTCATGTTGAGAAGCATTTATTATTCCCCATTCACCCACTCAAGCACATACTGCTAGTTAGGCAGAATTATCTACCACTGCAGATATGAATGCTTTATCTCCCCCTATTTCTTCAATCTAAGACATACGAGCAAGCTTTGTTTATAATTGAATATTTCTTGCAGTCATGCAACACCCAGCGCTCTGTAAGTTGCTGGAGTGTGTGGTGTGTGCGCGCGTGTGTGGGACTGATGCCAATATGGAATTCTGTTTCATATGTTATCGTTTGATTTTGAATCTTCGCAGTTGAGGCTTGATCGTTTCTTTGTGTGGTGCATTTTGTAATATAAGAAAGACGCTCGTGATGAGAACTTGTTTAATGTGTTAGCGATTGAGCTTTCTGACTGTGTGCTGTATGGTATATCTGCGGTTTTCGCACGGTCAGCAGCATCACAGTGCTGCTGTTCAATCACCTGTTAAATATTTTTGTCACTGATCACTTTAGAAAACGATTACCCATTACGATTTACAATGTTATTCGTAGGGTATAATATGATGAGCGAAAACGACAAGTCGCTTTGTTCAGTTCACCCAGCCTACTAGGTAACTATTACAATTATTTAATCACTTGGAAGATTATGTAGTTAGGAGAAACAAAGACTGGAGACTTAGAGGATATTAAATAGGTCAGGCTAAGTAAACCCGGGCAATAAATAGCTAGGCTACTATAGCTGGGGGCATCTAGCCTAGGGCCACTTATAAGACTGTGAGGTGTTTGTGTGTGTGTGGGTGGGGGGGGGGGGGGGGGGGGGGGGCGGGGGGGGGGGGGGGGCGGGGGGCGGTGGGGGGGGGGCCGCTGGGGGGCCCGCGGTGTGGGCGGGAGGGGGGGGGGGGGCGTGGGCGGCGTGTGTCGTGGGGGGGGGCGCGGGCCGGTCGTGGAGGGGGGCGGTGGGGGGCGGGGGCCCGGGGGCGGGGGCGGGGGGGGGGGCGGGACGATAATCTAGACAGGCCCAGTAGTTTATTGCGGGGGGGGTCCTTACTCTGACGGGTAGTTAGTACCTCCCTCACCCGGTTAGAACATGAGGTGATGTTGGCCAGATGGCTGACTAAATGGGTGTTGTTGGTCCTTGTTGTCATCTAACCGAGCACGCTTGTACTACCCAGGCTCTGGTGGCCCACCACACACAAAACATTTAATCCACCAAGGCCTTCCTTAAGGAGTCCGAGTAAGTATTTTTATATTTATAGACAGGGACCAAATGAAATTATTTTGATATTTCTCATCGTGTCTGGACGTTGGTTTTAAAACCGTCTTTTTGGTGTCTTTCATATGCCCATCAAGGTACATCTAGTGGTTCCAAGCAGACAGATTTCAATGCAAGGATGTGGACTATTTCGGGGAAACCACCTGGCGCAAAGATAGGGTCACGGGGAGGAGTGGGGAGAAGGCTTGACATGGGACATCCGGTAAGAGTTAGCTCAGATAGGTTATTCTAAATTGTGATATGATTTCATCATAAAGCAGAACCACCGAAAAAACAAGTGAAAATGGTTCTTGAGGTAGTTGTTGATTTAATCTAGAATCGGTTTGATATGTTTTATTGTTAGCTGAAATAGAGGCTACACCTCAAATCGCTTACATACATTATACAGTGGATTTATAGCCAATCCAACTGTGGCGTGTGGTGTGTGGGGAACCTAGCTTTTATTGTTCGGATTTGTTAGCTACCACCACTGAACACTCGTCCTGGTTTTTTTTGTTTTTGTGTTTTTTTTTGTTCTGGTCGTTTAAGTGTACAGGACTGTTGAGTGTGCTTAAACATGTTTTCCTTTTTGTTCCAGTTATATTTTTAAACAACATATACATCTGGGAAACTGTTGTCACAAATAAAATTGAAGTGATGTGATCCAATTAAATCAAAAGGAGAGAGGTAAGAGATACGCCACATGTTACGTGGGGTGTGTGTGCCTCCCTCCCACTGATTGTGTGTGTGCCCTGTTGGGTGTGTGCTGTGTGTGTGTGTTGTGTGTCTGTATGTGTGTGTGTGTGTGAGTGTGGGTGTTTGTCGTGGTGTTTGTGGTGTGTGTGTCGTGGGTGGGTGTGGTGTGTGTGATGTGTGTATGTTATGTCAGCCTCCTCTCTCTCTCTCAGCTCCTCTCTCTCTCTCTCTCTCTCGATCTCTGTATGTGCGTGTGTGTGTGTTGTGGTGTGGTGTGCTTGCTGTGTGTGTGTAGTGTGTGTGTGGGTGTGCGTTTTTTGTGGTGTGTGTGTGTGTGTGTGGGTGTGGTGTGTGTGTGGTGTGTGTTGTGTGGGTGTGTGTGGTGCGTGTGCCGTGCGTGGTGCGTCGTGTATGTGTGTGTGTGTGGATTTATGTAAGGTCTCTCTCTCTCTCTCCTCCTCTATCTCTCTATCTCGCTATACTCTCTCTCTGTGCGTGTATTGTGGTGTGGTGTGTGTTGTTGTGTGTGTGTGTGTGAGTGTGTGGTGGTGTGGGTGTGTGTTGTGTTGTGTGTGTGTGTGTGATACGGGTTGGTGGCGCGCGCGCGGACGCGCGACGCGAAAATAATCAACATGGTAAGAATTACTATATTCCAAAAAAAATGACATCAGCGCGACCACTATTTCGCCAAACCGATGTGAGTATTACAGAAGTGATACATGAAACACAGAGTGCACATGCAAAAAAAAAACTTCCATAAAAGCACGATGTACCTTTACAACGACCAACACGCAGGACCCAATGACGCAGACAGACAGACAGACAGGACAGAGTGAACCGCTGGAAAACAGTTTCGCGCCCTTTGCTAATTTTTACGATGATCGCGTGCTCCGTGTCACACTGCGGTCATGACCCAATCAATGGCGCCGCTGGCTAACACGGGACTATTCCCGCTTCAGGCAGGCAGACGATGACGAGGCTAGACCTCACTTTTAGTTTCAAAACCTCGGAACTTCCGGGGGGGAGGGGGGGCGGGAGGGGGGGGGGGGGGGGGGGGGGGGGTTGGGGGGTGGGGGGGGGGGGGGGGGGGGGGGGGTTTCGAATCCGATTGTTGGGGTGGGGGTTTCCCTTGACTTTGATCCATGCGTTCCAAGGCCCACAGGCCGCTTGGCATGTCACAAACGGCAGCCAGAAAGGCCAAAGCAGAATGTTTTTTTGTTCATTTTTGCGGGAAAGGAAAAAGCAGAAGCCCAAACTCAGTGTCTTTTTTCACCACCATCCAAGTCCTCAGACAAGGGACAAGGGAAAGATACCTAGTTATATGAAAGAAAGCATTGCACAGAACTGCATATCAACACAAACACAGCAATGGATATAATACAAAGTTAGAATGAATGATGCCATATACATTTAGAAGGCAAGATTGTGGTAGGTGGGAGGAGAAGAAGAGAAGGGATGGAACCGACAGCAGAGGAGAGAGAGAGGGAGGAGTGAGGAGAGATGAGAAGAGAGAGATGAGAGAGGGTGGGTGCGCGGGGGTAGGCGAGTGGAGAAGAAAAAAAGACACACACACAACACACACACAAACTACACACAACATACAAATAACACACACACAAGGTGGTAGCATAATATACATCCGTATTCTTGTCCAAAATGACACCGTGGGTTAATTTCAACAAATCATTCCTTCTTTGCTTCCCCCGTTTCCCTTGCTATTCTCTGTACATCTTTTTACTTTTCAAATTCTGGGGCGGTGGGCGGGTGGGGGGTGTGGGGGTGGGGGGGTGGCGCGGTCAGAAGATGGAAGGGAGGAGTAAAAGGGGGGGGAGAGGGGAGAAGGAACCACAGGGAGAGCAGGAAAGAGAAAGGGAGCAAAAGAGAGAGAGAAGAGCGAGGTGAGAGAAAGAAAAAGAATGAGGAACGGAGACGGAGGAGTGAGGAGCGAGTGGGATTGCTGGGCCCCACTCCCTTCCCCCCCCCCCCCCCCCCCCCCCCCCCCCCCCCCCCCCCCCCCCCACCCCCCCCCCCCCCCCCCCCCCCCCCCCCCCCCCCCCCCCCCCCCCCCCCCCCCCCCCACCCCCCACCCCCCCCCCCCCCCCCCCCCCCCCCCCCCCCCCCCCCCCCCCCCCCCCCCCCCCCCCCCCCCCCCCCCCCCCCCCCCCCCCCCCCACCCCCCCCCCCCCCCCCCCCCCACCATCCCCCCCCCCCCCCCCCCCCCCCCCCCCCCCCCCCCACCCCCCCCCCCCAACCCCCCCCCCCCCCCCAACCCCCTTCCCCAAAAACGAAACTGTATAAACATCCACTCAGTACTTTGTGGATACCACCAAAACACAACGGTGTGGTCTCTTGAGGGCTAGAGAGGAGAACAGTAGCAAGCTTTCTTCATGACGACCGTACCACTCATCTTCTTCATGACGTCACCACAGTTTTTGTCATGACCGTCCTGATACCATTTTCTCTATCATGGTTCCTCAATTTTCATCATCAGGTACCACCACCTCCTTTCTCCATGTTTTACCACCCTTCTTCCAAGCACGCACATAGTAACATTCTATGACCGGTGGAGAGTCTGCCTTCACTTTTCACTTCTCCCAGTGCTCCAGATGACCCTGTTCGCCCCTGAAGTTATCTTGGTTTTTTTTTTTTTTCTTTCTTTATCCTTCTTTTGATTATTT
>JADBJO010020789.1:0-7500 GCA_016801955.1 Conus betulinus | reverse complement strand
TCATGTACTCCATTTTCTTTGATCATGTGCCACCATTTTCTCATCATGTGCCACCATTTTCTTCATCATGTACTGACATTTTCTTCATCGTGTACCATCATTTCTTCATCCTGTAACATTAATTTATTATCCCCCACACAACCCTATTTTGTCACTATGTACCACCATTTTCTGCAAAACATAAATAGACACGTTCTATGATAGGGGGATAGCATTCTCCCAGTAATCATTTTCCTTTGCTCTGAGTAAACTCCTCCACCCTGGGTTTTTCCCCGTCCGTACGCAGGCTGCTACTCCTGCGGACACTCCCTGATCAGACAGGCTTGGATTGATCCCATCTACCCAACAAGGGGAGTGGGGTTTTGTATATATATGACCGTTTTTTTTTTTTTCTATCCCACCATTAAGGCACCCATACTCCAGCTTTCGGGGAAGGTGCATATTAAGTGTAACGTGTCACCCATACCAACGGCCAAACTGGCCTTCTCTTCCGAAAGTTGGTGATGAGATTTTTATGTCTGCAAGATGTCATGTGTGCGTTCACACACGGAACCTTGGCTTATCGTCTCATTCGAAGGACTGTATGGGAAATGAAGTCAGAATCAATGTTAACTCCGAGGGAAAAAATCCGCCTCTACCAAGACGGCAGAGATTCGAACCCGCATGCATCCCCAGGATCACCAAAATTACGAGTCCGGCGCTCTACCACTAAGCTATTGCGGTGCCCACCCTGAGAATCTGAATCCCTTGGGGTGTGAGAATGCAAAGGGGAGGGACTTGAGCACCCTGTCTCACCCCATCAGACGTTAACAGTCTAAACAGATGCTCTGCAAATACGTCAGGGTTTGCATGGCTGTCCAGGACAGCAATGGACGGAGAAGTGGGGTAGACTTTACTCCTGCATCTTCCTATCTATGTTCAATCGACAGTGATTCCTGTTCGTGAGATGCAAGCGCTTCTGCTTTGCTGTTTCTTTTGTGTGTATATGTAAGTGTGTGTGCGCGCGTGAGTGAGTGCGTGTGTGTGTGTGTGTGTGTGTGTGTGTGTGTGTGTGTGTGTGGTGTGTGTGTGACAGACAGAGAGAGAGAGAGAGAGAGAGAGAGAGAGAGAGAGAGAGAGGAGAGAGAGAGAGAGAGAGAGAGAGAGTCTGTAAATGAGGGAAAAGCAAAATACACACTATTTTGTTCAATTCCCACTTCCCATAAAAGAGGCAGCTATCAAGGTTTTCATTTTGTTTTGTTTTTAAATGAAAGACGATTTTCACAAGGACATAGAAACTACAAAGCGCATGTAGGAAATTAATCTGTAAACAGAGAGAGAGGAGAGAGAGAGAGAGAGAGAGAGGAGAGAGTATCAAGGTTTTCATTTGACCAGGAGAAACTAGAGCGAGAGAGAGAGAGTTGTGTGTGTGTTGTTGTTGTTTTGTTGATTGTTGTTGTTGTTATTGTTGTTGTTGTTGCTGCTGCTGAAGTTGTAATTTTTTATTTGTCTATCCATTCAAAAATGAGGAGCACTGTAATGAATTTACACAAATACATGGGCACAGATAAAAGAAAACAACAACGTGAATTTATCATAAGAGAGACAGAAAGAGAGACAGACAGACAGACAGACAGACAGACAGAGACAGAGTAAGACAGAGAGAGAGAGATAGACAGAACCTGGGAGCTATAAGTGAATAACTATTGCTAATAGCTAGAGAAAACTGAAACAACAGCACAAACTAATGAAAATGCCAAGAGCAGGCCAGGTAGCATTGGGGAGTCAGGGACAATGTAGCAACTGCTGTCTTTTTTTCCCCCCCAGTTCTCTACCGCTCCTGTCTCTCATTTTGTGTTCCTTGCGGTCCTCCAAGACGATGTTGTCTTTCCCCCCCCTCCTCTCTCACCCCTCTCCTTCACACATTACGCGTGCCTCTGTCCGGCTGCTTACACTTCGCGTCACATTTCGTGGGGCGCAATTCGATTTGCCGCGACAGTCGCCCCCCTTCGTAGATCTTGGACCGAGTGAGAACTGATTTGGGGAAAGCCACACTCCTTCAACTTTCTGGGGTTTTTTTTTCCCCCTAGTCTTTCTTTCTTTATAAGAAAAAATAACTATGTCTCTCCTTTTCGACTCTGCTCCTTTTTTTTTTTTTCTAATAATGAACTGTTTATGTTTGTCCGTTCCTCCATCTATCTGGCTGGCTGGCTGGCTGGCTGACTGGCTGCGGTTCCTTTTGCCCTTGGTGACTTAAGGCTGGAGAACAAATCAATACACTATATGCTGTTTCTCGAGAGGAAACTGAAACAAAAATGAAATTAAGATAGTTTTTCATTAAAGGATATTATAGAAATTTCGTGAAACAGGGTTTTTAATTGGGGAAAATGGGTACCCATTAGCAGTAAAACATATAAAAAAAGAGAGAGAAAAAAAAAAACATGCAATATTGTAACAAAGCTATAACGTATTTTCATTCATTAGGAGTTAAAGCTTATCTTGACAGATACATGCCTTTTTTTTGGCGTAAACTGTCCCTTTATTTTTAACTGATGTTCTTTTCTGTTGAAGAAAACACTATGGCACATAAAAACTACATGACCATTTAACTTTGCTTGGATATCTAGGATACAACTGTAGAATAAGTAAATGTAAATGTTTACTGCGAATATTCTCGAAATCATTTAATTATCGTGATGCTGGTTATGATTAATACATTGTAACAAATACTGACGCGGATGAATTCAAATAAACAACAAAAAATAGGGTAACTCTTCCTCTCATGATAAAATACGTATACGCCCATAATTCCAAGCGAATGGTGCTTTTCAACACCAAATCACCTTGCATATATGACAACTCAGAGTACACAAACACACACAAAATCTCCATTTGTAGTAGACATTCTGCCATTGAAATCGCCATTTTATTTCTTGAGGTAAGTGAGACTATATGTATGACATGAGAAGTTTGGATTTAATTGTAATTGTTGCTTGCAAAATTTGTCATTGTGTTTCATACCATATATTCTCGTTTAAGAACTACTTTCTCAGATGGAAAAAAAAATCACGCTTACTTTTACAGTAATGGCATCAAGAAGATTCTTTTAAAGATTGTGACGGAAAGTGTCTTTTAAAACCTTTTCAGGTAAGCTCCCTCATCAGATTTTTTCGCCATGGTGTAGTAGTTAGCGTTGCAGGCATGCAAGTTGAATGGTCATGGATTTAATTCTCTTCAGAGGCATTTATTTGGGAGACTTCGCAGCTCCTGTCGACTTCTACACCACTGTTAAATGTGCTATAAGGTTTAATGTGGAAACTGGAACCATACAGCAGAGTTTTATTAACAAATCAGATAGATGTGTGAGAATGCTAATAAGCCTTTCTGACCAACGTTGCAGGTATTTGTAATTTCCGGGCCTTCATGATAATGGGGTGTCCACCTATCAAAGATGATATCTGAAAAATGTTGCCCAGAACATGGGAGACTGAAACCTCGGACACGGGATTGTCTCAACTCCTAGATTAGTGCTTTAGTCACTAAGCCACCTTTTCGCGAATTTGGTTAATGCAGTCAGGGATGTGAAATTATTACTAACCGTTCTTCCACGAGTAAACGCTGCACCGAGTAGCCACCAGTTGCAAGGTAGCCAGCCCATAGTACACGGCGAATCACGTGCCCAAAAGATACTTAGGTACTCGAGAGAGCGTAGACCTCTGCAAAGATCGAACGCATTCTGAATCGCCATTGTCATATATTTCTAAAGCTTCTGAGCAAGTCATTTTAAAGAGTTTTCTTTCTTTCTTTTTTAACCAGGGGAAGTAATTGTTGCGATTGACTGCAAGATTTATTCCCATGTAACTTTTTCATGAGGTTTAGACAATACCAAATATCATTCTTTGTATCATTAGAAAGTGTTCAAGATACTTGAATGTGTTATTTCATAGACAGCTGTCAGTGTTTAATCAGTGGCTTAATATCGTACAGGTTTTACTATTTAAAAAAAAAGGCAATGATCTTGCTGAAGAATTCTAGAGTCCTGTGATGGGAACCTGAATACAAATGCGTACTAACATTACTAACATTTAACGGAGACATTTCGTGACCAAACTCCATCTTATTACAATGTTTCATCAAATTATTACAGTATTTGTGGCAAAAATCATCCTAACCGATGGAAACAACAACAAAGTCGCAGGTGAAAACTGAACTTACCTGGGGAACGTATGCAAAAGAGAAACCAGAATGAAATGAAGGGAGACAAAGGTTAAACTGTCAAGCCTCTACTTAAGGTTTTGTGTACAAACCACAAACCACTCCCCTTTCCGTGTGTGTGTGGTGTGTGTGTGTGTGTGTGTGGTGTGTGTGTGTGTTTTCGGAGTGTTAATGCAAAACCATAATGAAGGGGAAGAGAGCACTTCTGACTCAAGTCTGAAAGATTCACGTCTCTTTCAGAAAGATAAATGTCACAGAACCAGTCCCAGGAGCTATTCTGTGAATACCACAAATCCACTTCCCTTCATAAAGAGTGCAATTCAGCCAGAAGGCAGATCTACCTCAGAAAGTCTTAGTGTACAATTGACACAGGCGGGGAGAGGCAAATCCGTTTGACTCGAACTAAAGCGGGGAGAGGCAAATCCGTTTGACTCAAACTAAGCCCCACGTAAATCTATATGTATGAAATCATTGTTTTTAGAACACGTTTTTTGTCTTTATTTTCTTTTCTTTTATGGGTGAATAATTCCACGAAGAGATTAGGTTCGGCTTTACTCTCAAGGAATAGATCTTCAAAAAGCCCCAAAGTATCCCGGACATACTTTCACGGTTGGAGTTATTCTGTGACATTACGGGAGACAAAGCCGGGGAGAAGGGGGTGGGGGACTCTGCTGCCGGCCAAATCTTCTTGAAATATAATCTGGCACAACGCAAATCCTTAGAGCAATACCACACCTTCCAGTGACTGCCAATACAACATAAACATCTTGCATCCTAAGATAGAATAAAGAAACGAGGGAGAGATGGAGAGTGATGGCTGAAGTTGAGCTGGTGTCTTCAAGATACTCTCTCTCTCTCTCTCTCTCTCTCTTAAAGAAAAAAACAACAACTTTTTTTATATCAGAGAAAGTACCCAAGACATGCTAGAGGTTTTCCCCCCCTTTTTTTTTTCAGAGTTCACGTTTGCGGTCGCGTGGCTTCGTTTAGATCGATCGAAGTTTTTTCTATGAGGTTTGTTCCAAATAATTAATGGCTTGTGTTTGTGCTGTGCAGAAACAGTGTGTGGAAAACCGTTTGCCATCTCCTTTTTCTTTTTTTTTTTCTTTTTTTTTTTTTTGGTCTTTCTTTTATCGTATTTGAGGGAAAACGGAGCAGGGGGAAGGGGGTGGGGGTGGGGGTGGGTATTTGGCAAATATGGAGGGTGATGGGGAGAGTGAGGGGGGGGTGGGGGGTGTGAGTATAGCATCCATCCACAGACAATAAATGATTTTTGACGATTTTGTCTTCCTGTATCTTCTATCAGTGCTATGATAGAAGTGGCACCAGTGCAGATTGTTGATGTATTCAACTACAGAGCAGGGTCTATTTTGATGGGTTGCCTCATGACAATTCGACCTTGAAAGGCTCCCCATCTGTCAGTTCAGAGACTGTCTTTGAGCAGAGCTGGTAGTGACTGTGTATGGGTAGATGGAGGGGTGGGTGGGAAGAGGGACGCGTGGCGCTAAACTGCTGATGCCAGAGAGAGGGCGCAGAAAGTAAGACAGCCACACAAAGATAAAAAGTGTCTGTCTGTCTATTTGTTGTGTCTGTCTGTATGTCTGTCTGTCTGTCTATCTCTCTCTCTCTCTCTCTCTCTCTCTCTCTCTCTCACACACACACACCACACACACACACGCGCGCGCGCGCGCGCGCGCGCACGCACACCACACACACACACACACACACACACACACATACACGCGCGCGCACGCATGCATGCTGTCATGTAAGCACACACGCATGCGCTCGCGCGCGCGCGCGCGCCCCGCACGCACACGCACACACAACACACACACACACACACAACACACACACTTACACTTACACACACACACACACAACACACACACACACACACACACAACACACACACACACACACACACACACACAGATTGTTATCAGTGAATTCTTCATTGTCCTCTGTTGGACACGGAGGGAGAGGAGTGTGTGTGTGTGTGTGTGTGTTTGTGTGTGTGTTGTGTGTGTGTGTGTGTGTTGTGTGTGTGTGTGTGTGTGTGTGTGTGTGTGACACACGTCAGATTGTTGTCAGTGAATTCTTCATTGTCCTCTGTGGGAACACGGAGGGAGAGGAGTGTGTGTGTGTTGTGTGTGTGTGTGTGGTGTGTGTGTGGTGTGTGTGTTGTGTGTTGTGTCGTTTGTGTGTGGTGTGTGTGTGTGTGGTTTGTGGTTGTGTGTGTGTGTGTGGTGTGTGTGTGTGGTGTGTGTGCGTTTGTGTGTGTGGTGTGTGTGTGTTGTGTGTGGTGTGTGTGTGTGTGTGTGTGTGTGTGTGCGTGTGTGGTGTGTAAGACAGACAGACAGACAGACAGACGGAGAGACAGATCGACCGACATACATGCAGACAGACAGAGAGATAGAAAGATTGAGTTGAGGTGCTTGTTTCGTGCGTGTGAGAGAGAGAGAGAGAGAGAGAGAGAGAGAGAGAGAGAGAGAGAGAGAGAGAGGGGCGGGAGGGAATGAGGCGGAGGCAGAGGGCTGTGAAGGGGGAGAGGGAGGAAGAGGGATGGCATCAGGGGTTGTGTTGGAGATCGCTTCCTTCTGTCATATCGTATGGTGTCACAAATCATTCCAGAACTCTGTGTATGAGAGCGTCCAAGCCTCAAAACCCCGTGACACATTTTCGTCGAGAAAAAAAAAAAAAAAAAAAAAAAAAAAAAAAAAACCACAAACTTTCCTTTAAGAAAACAATCCTCGTTACCGTGTTGACTTGAAAGCAAGGCAAATAATCATGGTTTTTGTTTTTTTTTTTTGTTTTTTTTTTGTCATTTAGACTAACCATAACCTGCTGGTGAAATATGCACACTGTCAAAAAATAGCAATGTTATTAAAAAACCAAGTGACTATTGCTCATGTTCACGTGTCCCAGATTGTAGGCAGTCCTAGGAATGACTTTCTTGCGAAGGTCTAAATTGTTGGAAGCTGGAAATAATCATCGTAACCCAAAATTTAGAACGAAAGGGGGTTTAGTTATCACCACAGATACAGATATATACAAACAGATCACAGGACAAGACACAGTGCATTTTAGGACCTCTTGGGTCTTCTTCTTAAGGCAAAAATGGACAACAATTTAGGACCGTGAAAAACGAAGAAGGAAAAACCCACTTATATTCTCATATTCGGCGCAAGGAAGGAGAGGCTCTAATGAGATGAGAGGGAGAGTGGGAGGGAGGAGGAATGCGCTAGCGTTTAACACTTAATGATGCCAGAGATAGAGCGTAGGTAGGTAGGCTAGAAGACAGCCACA
>JADBJO010020788.1:0-30718 GCA_016801955.1 Conus betulinus | reverse complement strand
AGCCAAGGCTTGTGCTGGACCCAAACACGTCAACCCAAGGCATCTGTAACAAGGAACCAGTTTTGTAGTTAAAAGGGTAAAAAAAAAATTTATCACATCGGTCAAACAGCAAAAACAATTAGTAAGCAGCAAAAATTCCATTTGAGATTACAGATGTAACAGTTTAAGAAGAAATGTTGTTTTTCTTTCTACAAAGTTAAAAGAAAAAATGGTATGATCTTTGTGTCTTAAAACATTTCTTTCCACATGTGCGAGCACCTGCATTACACACACACACACATGCGGTGCACGTGCGTAGGGGGGGGGGGGGCGGTACTACACACACCACACACAAACCACACACACCACAACACACCACCACACACACACCACACACCGCCACACACATTTATTCATGAATCAGTGTTTACCTATTTATTACGATCACAGTCCTACAAATGCTTGGGTTGTCGGGTTTTTGTGTTTTTTTGTTCAAATCACTCGTCAACTGTCATTTCAAATAAAGGGAGGGAACGGACAAATCATGTCAATTGTGTATCTTTTGCTTGAAACATGCACGAGGGAGAGGGCAGGGAGAGGCCGGAACGACGTAAGACTTTGAGAGAGAGAAACTGGACTACACACAAGCCAGAGAGGGAAAAGTTCACCAGATGCAGTACTCTGAGCTGGACACTTGGTCCAATGAACCCATAAAATGATGACATACGATATATAATGAACACATTTTGTACATAATGGCAGAAATGGGCTGCATGTAAAGCAAGACACTACGCAAAATACAGAGAAACTCATTATGGAAGGAACCCTTTTAAAGATAATTATACCATGAATCTGCCAGATATTCATTTCGGTAATTTCTAGTCAAAGCTTTATCATACACTATGTACAATCTAGTCACATGTGCCAGAATGGAAGAGGAAAAGTTGTGTTATTAAGTGTATAATTATGCAACAACATGGAAAGTGACCTTCTTGCTGCAACGCTAAAATACACTGTGTCAGAAACCACACCAGAATGAGAGACAATTAAAAGCATGTCATGGGTATTGATAAACTTTCTTTGTCTGCCGCTTCTCTTCTCAAAGACTGACCTATTAAGCTGATTTTAAAAATCATGTGTTCTCCATCAACAATTTGCATTCCATAATTCATATTTTCATATTCAAATTTGCCTTCTGCAGCATGAGATGCCACTTTTTTTTTATTCTTTTTTTTATTCTCTCCAATTCATCTCTTGTTAGAAGGTGGAAGGAGTGAAAAAGTTTATCCCATCTTCACATATTCCATTTTCCCTGCATGAGAAATCTGACACCCTTCTTTCAAAATAGTATTAATTCATCAACTTTCACATTAAAAGAGTCTTCTGCGCTTGTCAGCCCAAGAGAGAACAATGCTAAAAACAAGTCTGTACAACTATCCCACAGAGTGTGAAAACTAACTAGGCACAACATGCTGTCATTTGAATCAGGCGTAATAAAGGGACCAGAGTTGAATCAACACATAATCAATAGCTGATGAAACTTCACAAGGGATGACAAGCTATTGATTAGCTTAAGTACAAAATCTGAAAACAACAACCCTCCGCAAAGCAGAAGCTACAGTGAAAGCAAGGCAGTTGCCAGAAGAGCAAAAACTCACCAAGAAAGACATCATGCTAAATCAGAGCTACACACCAGGCCAGACAGGAAGAAAAATCCCCATTGATGACACGCTACATTTAGAGCTACACACCGCCAGACAGAGAAGAAAAATCCCCATGGGTGACCGGTACATTCAGAAGCTACACACCAGCCCAGAGAGGAAGAAAAATCCCTGTGGATACACCGATACATTCAGATCTTACACACCAGCCAGACAGGAAGACAAAATCCCCATGGATGACATGCTACATTCAGAGCTACATACCAGCCAGAGAGGACGAAAAATCCCCATGGATGACCGCATACCTTCAGAGTACACACCACGCCAGCAAGGAAGAAAATCCCCGTGGGTGACCACGATACATTCAGAGCTACACCTCAGCCACAGAGGAAGAAAAAATACCCATAGATACATGTACCATTCAGAGGTACACACCATCCAGCGAGGAAGAAAAAATCCCCATGGGTGGGACACGATACATTCAGAGACTACACACCATGCCACAGAGGAAGAAAAATCCCCATGGATGACAACGCTACATTCAGCAGGTACACACCAGCCAGACAGGAAGAAAAAATCCCCGTGGGTGACACGTACATTCAGAGCTACACACCAGCCACAGAGGAAGAACAATCCCAATAAGCACAAATGCCTCTATAACAACATTGTATACCAAGCCACTGTGACATCAGAAAATGAAAAAGAAAACATACATAGGGATCACTGAAAATCACTTCAAAACCAGATACGCAAACCATAAACAGTCATTCAACAAAGAAAAATACAAAAACCAAACAGAACTGAGCAAATATATTTGGAGACTTAAAGACAAAAAAAAAAACTATAACATATCCTGGAAAATCATAAAAAAGGGCATCACCATACAACAACATTTCAAAAAGATGCAACCTATGTTCAACAGAAAAATGGTTAATACTATGCAAACCATACTTAGCAACTCTAAATACTAAAGTAAAAATAGTAAACAACTGCAGGCACAAATGGAAATCGTTGCAGCAAACGCACCCTGACTGTAAACAACCACACACACACACACACACACACACACACACACACACACACACACCACATATACACACACACACACATACAGGACACCCCACACAACCACACTTACGCACGCACACAAACACACACACACACCACACACAACAAACACACACACACACACACACACACACACACACACACAACCACACAACCACACACACACAACACACACAACACAAACACCGCCACCACACCACACACTTGCGCACACAGACATACAGACAGACAGACCGACAGACAGAGTCAGACACACACCCAACACCCACACCACACACACACACACACACACACACACACACACAACACACGCACATGCAGAGCGTATTCCTCGTCTTTTTTCTGTGTGTTGATTCCATGATAGTTATTTTCATTGATGTCCTTTCTGCAACTGGAAACAGCAGTGACCCTTTTCTCAAATACAAGTAAGAAACTAGATGTTGAGAGTTAAAGAGTTGATCAGATGTTGAAGAGTCAAAGAGTTGATCAGATGTAGAGAGTCAAAGAGTTGATCAGATGTAGAGAGTCAAAGAGTTGATCAGATGTAGAGAGTCAAAGAGTTGATCAGAGTAGGGAGTCAAAGAGTGATCAGATGTAGAGAGTCAAAGAGTTGATCAGATGTAGAGAGAGTCAAAGAGTTGATCAGATGTAGAGTCAACGAGTTGAATTAGATGAAGAGAGTTAAAGAGTTGATTAGATATAGACAGCCGAAGAGTTGATTAGATATAGAGTCAAAGAGTTGATTTGAGGCGCACGCCAGGCTAACGATCGGCTGTCTGCATGAAGGGTGCCCCGCTCAGAAACCCCGTTGGAGTGTTTTCCTCTCTGATCGAACACATTAAGCTGGAACCTGATGGGACAACATTGTTTTTTGGAATAATTACCCCACCAGCGGCATTTGTCCCGTTAAAAAACGGCGGGATCACTGTTTGCTCTCCCACACCGATTACCCTGCTTGCAGATTTCCAACATCCTCCACTGTCGAGCTGGTGGCAGTGAAAACTGTGCCCATTGGCCTCGAGCCAAAGTCATCTAAACAACAGGATGGCATGAAGACATCGCATTTCTCTGTACATTGGCCTCACCTAAGTCAACTAACAACAGGATGGACACAAAGCATGGGCTTGACATCGCATTTCTCTGTTTGGCTCACAAAGTCAACTAACCAGGATCACAAAGCATGAGACATCGGCATTTCTCTGTACATTGGCCTAACTAAAGTCAACTAACAACAGGATGGACACAAAGCATGAAGACATCGCATTTCTCTGTACATTGGCCTCACCAAAGTCAACTAACAACAGGATGGACACACATGAAGACATCGCATTTCTCTGTACATGGCCTCACTAAAGTCATTTCTCAACAGTACGGACCAAAGCATGAAACATCGCATTTCTCTGTACAAACACCAAAGTCAATAACAACAGGAACACAAAGTATGAAGACATCGCATTTCTCTGTACATTGGCCTCACCAAAGTCAACTAACAACAGGAACGGACACAAAGCATGAAGACATCGCATTTCTCTGTACATTGGCCTCACCAAAGTCAACTAAACAACAGGGAGGACACAAAGCATGAAGACATCGCATTTCTCTGTACATTGGCCTCACCAAAAGTCAACTAACAACAGGACGGACACACAAGCATGAAGGCATCGCATTTCTCTGTGTTTGGACGATACCTACAGTCCACACCGAAGCTACTTTGCCAGAAAAGATGGGCTTTGAGGATCACGATTTTGTATGAAATTCCGAGACAGCCACCAGACTTTACCAGAGCTCTCGGACGTGGACGAAGGAAAGAATGGATATGCCTGAAGAGCATCCAGCTCTGATGCAGCAGTTCCCTATCTTCTGTAGTCTGTCATTGCTGATTCCACACTGGCCTTTACTAACAAAGGCATTGTGTCTTGATAAAATGCCTATGCTGCAAGAAAAGTCTCCCGAAATTCGTTCAGACAAAGCCTTTAACAATTTCTTTAAGATGCCTATCCTGCAAGAAACGTCTCCTGAAATTCATTCAGATAAAGCCTTTAACAATTTCTTTAAGATGCCTATGCTGCAAGAAAAGTCTCCTGAACTCGTTCAGACAAAATTTTTAACAATTCCTTTAAAGGCACAGGGACAAGGAAGCAATCTGGTCGCTGAGTTTCACTTGCTTGACGCAAAAACATTGCAACCAAACTGAAATGATCATATCTATGACGCTCAGTGGTACATTTCTCTAACCACATGAATGATCAAAACACTGAGCAACACCGTGCAGAATATCCAGGCAAAGTTTCTTCTTCGAACGGGAGAGCCTCAGTTGTCCACGACACATAAAACGATCTCTGTGACATTATAGCAGGGGGCAAAGTTTCTGATATTCCAGAAGGCAGTTTAGTGACCTTGAGCTGTGATCTGGACCTCTAGGTTCAAGACTCCCAGCCCGAAAGTTGCTAGATGCATCTGACAAAGTTGTTGATCCACAGAATATTCAGCCAGTAGTTAGCGAACTTTGACATCTGACAAAGTTGTTGATCCACAGAATATTCAGCCAGTAGTGCTACATCTGACCAAGTTGCTGATCTACAGAATATTCAGCCAGTAGTTAGCAACCTATGACATCTGACAAAGTTGTTGATCCACAGAATATTCAGCCAGTAGTTAGCAACCTTTGGCATCTGACAAAGTTGTTGATCCACAGTATATTCAACCAGTAGTTAGAGCAACCTATGACATTTGACATGGTGTTGATCCACAGAATATTCAGCCAGTAGTTAGCAACCTGTAACTGGACTCCATGTGGACAGAGACTATCAGATCTTGTCAGGTGAGATTGACCAGGTGAGACTGACAGAGAATATCAAACCATTGTCAGATGAGATTGACCAGGTGAGATTGATAAAGAGCTGAAATTAGATTTCCACACGATTGACAACATGAAGTAACAATGTCACAAACTTTCTGTACCCTGAAACTTATGAAGGCATACCTCAGAAGATCCACGACATGTCTAGTTGGAAGGCTTTTTCCATGACATGTCTAGTTGGAAGATTTTTCCATGACATGTCTAGTTGGAAGGCTTTTCCATGACATGTCTAGCTGGAAGACTTTTCCATGGCATGTCTCGTTGGAAGACCGTTTCCATGACATGTCTAGCTGGAAGACTTTTACATGGCATGTCTAGCTGGAAGGCTTTTCCATGACATGTCTAGCTGGAAGACTTTTGCATGGCATGTCTAGTTGGAAGACGTTTCCATGACATGTCAAGCTGAAGACTTTTCCATGACATGTCTAGCTGGAAGGCTTTTCCATGGACATGTCTAGCTGGAAGGCTTTTCCATGACATGTCTAGCTGGAAGGCTTTTCCATGACATGTCTAGCTGGAAGACTTTTGCATGGCATGTCTAGTTGGAAGACGTTTCCATGACATGTCAAGCTTGAAGACTTTTCCATGACATGTTTAGCTGGAAGGCTTTTCCATGACATGTCTAGCTGGAAGGCTTTTCCATGACATGTCTAGCTGGAAGGCTTTTCCATGACATGTCTAGCTGGAAGGCTTTTCCATGACATGTCTAGCTGGAAGGCTTTTCCGGGAGAGCGGTTCAGGTAAGCTCATTGGTCAAAACCTACAAAAAGTTCAGCTTGCTCAGCTCGCCGAAAATTACAACTACAAAAAGAAATTTCGTCATTCACTTAGTTACCCAGCTGCCATTGTGGTAATATAAAGGTCGTTACGCAAATAACCGCACACACACACACACACACACACACACACACACACACATCTTAAGTTTGGGAATGATTTTATGTCGCTCATTAATACAAACCAATATCGGTTTGATCTGAAGCAACCATGCATTGAAATCACACAACACTGACTGGGAGTGGAATTTTCCTCCATGTTTTATTGGAAATCTAGAGACACAGAGTGGGTATGATACGATAAACCAATGTAGCACAAATTGACAAGCAGATAAAGCTGGCAAAATGCACCCTTTGCGAAAATGTCTGCCACAAACACATGTTTAGGAGAGACATCACGTGAATAAAGCAAAATTGCGTGTGACGTGTGAAAATAAAACAGGAACACACACAGCGTAAAGAAAAGTCGATTCCATATTGATGAATATGATACTGAACTGCAAAACTAGCCAGTTGGAGTGAGTCAAGCATTTCCTTTGGTTTGTTGTGTCCAGACTCTTACATTTTCAAAATCATAAAAAATAGTTTCATTGAAAAAAAATCTCATTAAACGTAAAAACAAATGCTGATTGAACAACTGACGTCAAAAGGTGAGATTAATTTGTTTGTACTTTACTGCTATTTGATTGAATTGTTTGTACTTTACTGCTATTTGATTGAATTGTTTGTACTTTACTGCTATTGTGCAGCACAAAAAACTGTCATTAATAACGACACAAAGGAAAATCATTGTGAACAATGTTTGAGAACAAAGACAGGTGAAAGGTCCAGAAAGACAGGAAAACAATGGACAATGAAAGACAGGAAAACAGTGGACAATGAAAGAGAGAGAAAACAATGGTCAATTAAAGAGAGGAAACAATGACAAACCAAAGTGTGAAGTAACGCACTTTTAAAGCACGACACAGAAACAAGACAAGAATATTTTCGACAATAAGCCTTCCTCAGCGACAAAACAATGAAAACAATACAGACATTAACATGCACAATACTCCCCTTGTGAAGCCAAAGTGGTGAATGAAGTTGAAAGAGGGGACAGTGGGAGAGAGGGTGAGTTGTGTTCGAGGAATATGGCACGAGGAAAGAGGGTAGAGTGAAGCGAGGGAGGAGGAAAAGGGGAGAGAGAGAGAGAGAGAGAGAGGAGGAGAGGAGAGAGAGAGAGAGAGAGAGAGAGAGAGAGAGAGAGAGAGAGGGGGGGAGGGATAGAGAGGCGGAGAGAGAGGGGGGAGAGAGAGAGGAAGAGGGAGAGAGAGAGAGAGAGAGGAGAGGAGAGTGAGAGAGAGAGAGAGGAGAGAGAATGAAAGCACAGGAAGAGTGGAGAGTGAGAGAGAGAAGAGGACAGGAGGGAAAGGAGAGTGAGGGGGTGGGGGGGGGGGGGAGGGTGTGATTGTGTGTAGTGGGTGTGTGTTGCATATGAAAGAAATGAACAAGAGAAAACACAATAAATGAAATACAATATGCACCAAAAAGCATTGTAAACGACAAGGGGGGGGGGGGGGGGGGGGGAGAAGGGGGGTCAGCCGCCCAAAGCACCCTACCCCAAGTCTGACCCTAGGGTAGGTTGCCCTACCCAAGCACCAGGGGTGAGAGGGAAAACGGGAGAACCCCGAGAAAAAAAAAAAAAAACCCTAGCCAGACGCAGCTAGGAGCTGCAGGGCTCGCCCCCCCCCCCCCCCCCCACCCATGGAAAAAAACCCTTGCGCGCGGGCACACACACACACACACACACACACACACACACACACACACACACACACACAACACACACACACACACACACACACACACACACACAACACACACACACACACACACACACACACACACACACATACAACACACATGCACACACACACACACACACACACCATACACACACACACACACACACACACACAACCACACAACACACACATACTAAAAAAAAAAAAAAGGGGGGGGGGGGGGGTACAATGGAAATAGGGAGGTAGGTGGTGCTATGGTGGTGGCGCAACAGAAAAAGGCAAAAATAAGAGCATTAACGCAAAAAGATAGATATGAGGTCATGATGAGAGGCGCTAACAACACTCCATGAAAAAAAAAAAAAAAAAAAAAAAAAACGGGGGGGGGGGGGGGGGGGGGGGGAAGGGGGGGGGGGGGGGGGGGGGGGGAAGGAAGAGACGTAAAGAGAGGACCCGTATGAGGGCCCTAAAAGAGAGATGCCTGAGAAAAGTGCTAAGGGGAGAAGGAGGAAGAGAAGCCTCGGGAGGTCCCGTAGAAGGGTCCTACTAAGGGGGCGACCAGAACAAAAGGGGAGAGACAGGAAGTAAGGAGGAATGCGAGAGGGAAAGGGGTAGGGGGGTAGAGAGGGGGGAGAAAGGGGGGGGAGAGGGGGAAAAAAAAAAAGGAAAGAAGGGGAAGAAAGAAAAAAAGGAGGGGAGGGGGCGGGGGAAGGGGAAAAGAAGGGGGAAGGGGGCCAAGGTGGGTAGGATGGAGAGGGATTGAAAAAAAAAAATGAAAGACAGGAAAACAATGGACAGTGGCGAAGAGAGAGAGGAAAAACAATATACACTGATGAAGAGAGAGGAAAAACAAGGACAGTGGTGTCTATGTGTGTGTGTGTGTGGGTGTGTGTGTGTGTGTGTGTGGGTGATACTGTGTGGTGTGTGTGTGTGTGTGTGTGTGAGTGTGTGTTTGAGTGACTAATTACCCAGCAAACTTTCACAGGTTTCATGCGTTACAGCGACCGCATTGTACGCATTCTTGATTCGTTTGTAGCATGTAACACCCCACCCCTCCTCCCCTACCCTCCCATCCCTTCATTCATCTCTGTCACTCGTCCCATGTCAATGCAGCCTGTCTGTGTACGTGTCAGTGAGCCCCTGTGCATACATTTAATGATAATAATAATGTTAATTTTTATAGCGCCTGTTCTCTAAAGATTTGGGCTCTAAGCGCTTTACATATAATATAATAAACCTTCTCGTTTATGCAACGGGCTGCCTACCTGGGTAGTGCCAACTAAAGAGCTTCTTGCCGGCGCATCATTCAGTCGTTTCCCGTATCATCCGGCCAATATCGTGCGCTCAATTTCCTTATTTCCTTCTTTCTTTTCCATTTCTCACGCAGAGGTGCATGCTATGTGTAACGTGTCATCCATACCAACAGCCAAACTGGCCTTCTCTTCCGAAAGTTGGTGATGGGATTTACGTGTGTGCAAGATGTTATGCGTGCGTTCACACACGGAACCTCGGTTTATAGTCTCATTCGAAGGACTGTATGGGAAATGGAGTCAGAACTAATGTTAACTCCGAGGGAAAATCCCCCTGTACCAGAACGGCCCGGCGGAGATTCGAACCCACAATCTACCAATAGAGCTATTCCGGCCCTAAACGTGCATGTATGAGAATCTTAATATAGACAGAAAAAAAAAAAGTAAATACAAGAGACGCTACTTTATAGATGCAGCATGTCGTTGCTGGGATACTTTTTTCCTGTTTTGATTGCAGAGTTGTCGGGTCTTTGTTGCATTCTGCTTTAGGAGAGGAAAACCATTTTTGTTGCACAAACAAAGCGCACATCCCGATTTCATCCCTTGACAGGAAAAACAGCACACACTAACAGCAATGACTGTGAACATGCCTCTCTGGGTGAGGGGCTGAGTTTGGTCTGGCCCACCTGAGATCGATTAGCAAAGTAAGTGGACCATAGATGCCCCAGAGCTCACAGCAGTGAGCATGGACATTCATGGGACTGTGGGTTTTATCATCTCCCTGGTCAGTGGTGAGGTTGCGGTAAATGAAGGGACGCAACCTAACTTTTAGTTGAGGTATAATCCCGGAGTTGTCGACCTTACGGATGTACTGTCTATGTATTGTTTACATATGGGAGAAAAGTAGATAGGAAATGAAAAGTTTCGGGTGGGGAGAGAGAGAGAGAGAGAGAGAGAGAGAGAGAGAGAGAGAGAGAGAGAGAGAGAGAGAGAGAGAGAGAGAGAGAGAGAGCAAAACCACTTTTCCTTGTGACTTATTCAATTGACATTGTAATGTTTCTGGCGTGCGCGCGAGCGCACTTACGCACACAGAGAACACACACACAACACAACACAACACCACACACAACACACACACACAACACACACACAAACACACACACACAGACACACACAACACACACACACACACACAGACACAACACACACACACACACAACACACACACACACACACACACACACACACCCACACACACACACACACAACACAACACAAACACAACACAACACACACACACACACACACACACACACACCACACACACACACACACACGCACACACTGACGAAGCGACGCACGCGGCATATGAGCTTAAAATGAAACGATCTATAAGACTCTCTACAAGTGTTTTTTGCTCCAGTTAAAATTTCAAAACGATCTATAAGACTCTCTACAAGTGTTTTTCTGCTCCATTGAACATTTTCTACTCCCAGCTTAGAATCTGCCGTCCTTCCCGCTTTTCGCTTCCACTGTCACGAGTTATTGTCTTTCCTTGTGTTCAGGTGTGAGAAAACACCCCCTCACCACCATTTCACCCAGAAAACACCCCCTCCATGGCCACTGTGCCCAGCAGCACGTACAGTTATTGTCTTTCCTTGTGTTCAGTGGGTTAGAAAACACCCCCTCCATGGCCACTGTGCCCAGCAGCACGTACAGTTATTGTCTTTCCTTGTGTTCAGTGGGTTAGAAAACACCCCCTCCATGGCCACTGTGCCCAGCAGCATGTACAGTTATTGTCTTTCCTTGTGTTCAGTGGGTTAGAAAACACCCCCCTCCATGGCCACTGTGCCCAGCAGATCGAATAATTACTGTCTTTCTTGTTGTGTGGGTTCATTGTAATGATTCTGGCGTGCGCGCGATCGAATAATGCTGCCTTTCCGCGCGCACACACACACGCACACATGCACACGCACACACAGACACACACACACACACACGCACACACACACACACAGACACACACACCACACACACACACACACACACAACACACACACAACACACACACACACACACACACACACGCACACACATGGTATTACATAGTTAACTGTGTGTCACACCTGAACTTTGCATAGAATTAGAAACAGTGTGGTGTGTGTGTGTGTGTGTGTGTGTGTGCGTTCGCGCGCGCGCGCGCGCGTGCGTGTATTTTGTGTGTGCGTGTGCGTGTGAACTCTCAAAAGAATCCCAAAAAGAAGGAAACTTAACGTTCTATTCTTCGTAAAGAAAATCCAGTGAATCTTGAATAAGGAATGCAGAGTATGCAACGCCAACTACAGCGACTAACCAGCGGACAAATAAAGACAACATTACTGAAATCACTGAATAGCTTCTCTCCTGTAGGCTTGAAGCATTAGGACACGCTTTATATATGTGGAGCAGGAACTTTCTAAAGCAATGAAAATTTCAACATGAAAAAATAGCGATTAGATTTGCTGGTTTTAACTGTAGCTAAATAGAACTGTCATTTGTGAAAAATCGAGATCAGATCAGAAATGAAGAAAACATTCCACACCCTTTTAATTCTTTAATCCAAAAACAATATTGATACGAATGAAAAGTATATATAAAAAAGACTCATCACACACACACCACACACACACACACACACACACACACACACACACACACACAGAGAGAGAGAGAGAGAGAGAGAGAGAGAGAGAGAGAAGAGAGAGAGAGAGAGGAGAGACGAGAGAGAGAGAGACGAGAGAGAGAGAGAGAATTTTCTTTTTAATGGAGGAAAAGAATAAAAGCACATAAAGTTTCTTTATATTCGATCCTCAAGGAGAAACAAGTGGCTGATCAAGATATGTAACTGAATTAAAAAAAAAAAATTGTTTAAACGTTTGGAACATGAAAGTACAGACAGCAGATACAAACAAACTACCAGCTTGTGCTCCGTGATCAAGGGGCCCCGATAGAGCAGGTGAGAACAGAAACGGGGAGGAGGTGGGCACGAAAGGTGGACGAGAGAGAAGAAGGGGGGGGGCAGGACTGATAGTGAGAAATAGCGAGGTTTACGGATCCGTCTGCAGATCCGAATAAATGGTGGATTCTACGATCCGTCATGAAACAATGTGCAGTACGAATCGATAACTATCTACAAAGTAAAACATTTTAATATGGGATGGTAACATTTTGTGACGGATTTAAAAAAAAAACAACAACAAAAAAAAACCCGGTGACTTTTTGAAAGGACATGTTGAATAAGGCAAAGACAGTTCACAGTAAACAACAAAAAAGTAGAGTAACTCTTTTTCCCATGATGAAAACACACATGCCAATGATTTGAAACGAATGCCGCTGAGGACAGCAAATCGCCTAACACGGATGCCAACACAGAGGACACAGAACAAAGAGAGACCCCCGAAAAGAGCATGTTCCAAGTTTGCCCATATACTATGTACTTCGTATATGAATACAGAAACAGTAACTGGAGAAAGGAAAAACACACACACAAAACACACACACACACACACACACACACACACACACACACACACGCGCGCGCGCGCGCGTGCGCGCACGCACACACACACACACACACACAACACACACACACACACACACACACATGCACAAACACGCATACAGACATGTGCAGGCATGCACGCACATGCACACATACATACGCATGCACACCACACACCACACACACACACACACACACACACACACACACACAAACACACAACACACACACACACACACACACACACACACACACACACACACACACACACACACGCACAAACACGCAGACAGACATGTGCCACGCATGCACACACATGGCACACATACACACACACACACACACACACACACACACACACACACACACATACGCACGCACGCACACACACGTGCACAAACACACATACAGACATGTGCACGCATGCACAACACATGCACACACACACACACGCGCGCGAGCGCGCGCATGCATGCACACCCACTCACCCATCCACCCACCCACCCACACATTACGTATAAACTTTGTTTCTGTTCTTCAACGGTTCATTATTTCACTTTCCCGACTCTCAACAGGTTCTCGTATCATTTGTTTTTCTTCAAAAGTAGCTTTGTTGCATTTCTTCTGATTCAGTCTGCGTGGGGGTGGAAGATGAGGGGTCAGGGAGATCGGGTGTGTGTGTGTGTGTGTGGTGGGGGGTGGGGGGGTGGGGTGAGGGAGGCAGTGGAGAAAAAAAAGGGAGGAAAGTGGGCGGGGCAGGCAGTAGCCAATCAGCTGCCTACAGCACGCCCGCCGGACCAATGCCAGATCGTTGCCACGACCCGAGGCAAATGTGAAGGTCACTCTTAGTTCTGCACGTCACCAACACGGACATTGTGTTCCACACACTGTGTGATATTGCCAAAAGGAACAGTCATAGCTCACCACTGAGAGCTGTAGGTCACCAACACGGACATTGTGTTCCACACACCGTGTGATATTATGCCTAAAGGAACGAACGTCATAGCTCACCCACTGACTACTGTAAGTTCAGATCAAAGAAATAAGATCTTTTAATACTGAACACCTTTTCATACTGCAGCTGTCTTACGGTTTTACTTTGTTTATTACCGTTAAAAAAAAATCAATGCAGATAATACTTCTGCCACACTTAAATCCCGCTGAATGGATAGGTAAACATCAAAAGAAAGGAAGAAAAAAAAAACATTCCACGAACGGAAACAATTTGAAACGTTTTATGGAAAAAAAGGCGAGTTCAGAACGAATCACCAGTTCAAACGTGTCTGACCTTTTTTTTACATTGAAACTGACACTGGAAATTCAGAAAAGCTTAATTAAATAAAGCCTGTTACGGAAATCAATATTTAGCGTAAGAAATGGATGCATGACCCAGGTCAGCAGCCAACACAGACAACGGCCATGTCAGTGACCAGGAAGGAACAAGGACAGCAGTAAATCTCGACAGTGTTGTTTTCCATTTCCTGAACCAAGGAGCTGACAGAAAGCAAAACAAGCAAACAAACGGACAGACAAAAAAAATAAATAAATAAATAAAGCCGCTGAAAAATGGCACGTCCGTACCTTTCGCTGACAGTGTTGTATTTCAGTGCATTCCTGCGAGTCGCCTCAGGGAGCGAAGTGAGAGTGTGGGGCTTCACGATGCGGACAGGGGTTGAAGGGCGTGGTGTTTAGTCAGGACATTGTGCTGCAGGGCTCAGTGCGATCCAAATTAGACTGCAGTCAACTGTGTGCCGCGGTGTCCAGCGCCACCTTCACCTTCACCAAGCTCGGTCCAGTCAGTGGCTTCTGTCGGTGCCATGCCTCCATCATGACGTCCAGCAGCAATAACACTCCGACTGTGGACAGTGCACGTACACCTCCAACAGTGACAACACTCCGACTGTGGACAGTGCAACGTACACCTCCAACAGTGACAACACTCGACGACTGTGGACAGTGCAACGTACACCTCCAACAGTGGAAAACACTCCGACTGTGGACAGTGCAACGTACGCCTCCAACAGTGACAACACTCCGACTGTGAACAGTGCAAACGTACGCCTCCACAGTGACAACACTCCGACTGTGAACAGTGCAACGTACGCCTCCAACAGTGACAACACTCCGACTGTGGACAGTGCAAACATACGCCTCCAACAGTGACAACACTCCGACTGTGGACAGTGAAACGTACGCCTCCAACAGTGACAAACACTCCGACTGTGGACAGTGCAACGTACGCCTCCAACAGTGACAACACTCCGACTGTGGACAGTGCAACGTACGCCTCCAACAGCGACCAGATTCCCTTTGAAAGCAGTACACGGGATGTGGAGGATGAAAACGAGATCGGTATGAACCGTTTATATCTCCTACCCACTCCTCCCCTTCTCTCTCTCTCTCTCTCTCTCTCTCTCTCTCCTCTCTCTCTCTCTCCTCCCCTCTCTCTCTCTCTCTCTCTCAGTTTGAGGGGTTTCGATGTTTTCAAATAAAACTTCATGATTTGTCGCAGTCGTTTCTAAGCACCTTAATGAATTTACAACAGAGTACGGTTATGTCATCAGTATATCCGTTCTCAAGCTGTTTTCCCAATTATTGTCTCGTCCGTTACTTTAATGATGATAAAAAAATTATGATAATAAAATGGTTTGGCTGTAGATACAGTGTGCAGCTGTTGGGTGATGGCTGTAGATACAGTGTGCAGCTGCCAGGTGATGGCTGTAGATACAGTGTGCAGCTGTTGGCTGATGGCTGTAGATACAGTGTGCAGCTGTTGGCTGATGGCTGTACATACAGTGTGCAGCTGTTGGGTGATGGCTGTAGATACAGTGTGCAGCTGTTGGCTGATGGCTGTACATACAGTGTGCAGCTGTTGGGTGATGGCTGTAGATACAGTGTGCAGCTGCCAGGTGATGGCTGTAGATACAGTGTGCAGCTGCCAGGTGATGGCTGTACATACAGTGTGCAGCTGTTGGGTGATGGTTGTAGATACAGTGTGCAGCTGTTGGGTGATGGCTGCAGATACAGTGTGCAGCTGTTGGCTGATGGCTGTACATACAGTGTGCAGCTGTTGGGTGATGGCTGCAGATACAGTGTGCAGCTGTTGGGTGATGGCTGTACATACAGTGTGCAGCTGTTGGGTGATGGCTGTAGATACAGTGTGCAGCTGTTCGGTGATGGCTGTAGATACAGTGTGCAGCTGTTGGCTGATGGCTGTAGATACAGTGTGCAGCTGCCAGGTGATGGCTGTAGATACAGTGTGCAGCTGTTGGCTGATGGTTGTAGATACAGTGTGCAGCTGTTGGGTGATGGCTGCAGATACAGTGTGCAGCTGTTGGGTGATGGCTGTACATACAGTGTGCAGCTGTTGGGTGATGGCTGTACATACAGTGTGCAGCTGTTGGGTGATGGCTGCAGATACAGTGTGCAGCTGTTGGGTGATGGCTGTACATACAGTGTGCAGCTGTTGGCTGATGGCTGTAGATACAGTGTGCAGCTGCCAGGTGATGGCTGTAGATACAGTGTGCAGCTGTTGGCTGATGGTTGTAGATACAGTGTGCAGCTGTTGGCTGATGGCTGTAGATACAGTGTGCAGCTGCCAGGTAATGGCTGTAGATACAGTGTGCAGCTGTTGGCTGATGGCTGTACATACAGTGTGCAGCTGTTGGGTGATGGCTGTAGATACAGTGTGCAGCTGTTGGGTGATGGCTGTACATACAGTGTGCAGCTGTTGGCTGATGGCTGTAGATACAGTGTGCAGCTGTTAGGTGATGGCTGTACATACAGTGTGCAGCTGTTGGCTGATGGCTGTACATACAGTATGCAGCTGTTGGCTGATGGCTGTAGATACAGTGTGCAGCTGTTGGGTGATGGCTGTACATACAGTGTGCAGCTGTTGGCTGATGGCTGTACATACAGTGTGCAGCTGTTGGGTGATGGCTGTACATACAGTGTGCAGCTGTTGGGTGATGGCTGTACATACAGTGTGCAGCTGTTGGGTGATGGCTGTACATACAGTGTGCAGCTGTTCGGTGATGGTTGTAGATACAGTGTGCAGCTGTTCGGTGATGGCTGTAGATACAGTGTGCAGCTGTTGGGTGATGGCTGTAGATACAGTGTGCAGCTGTTGGATGATGGCTGTAGATACAGTGTGCAGCTGTTGGGTGATGGCTGCAGATACAGTGTGCAGCTGCCAGGTGATGGCTGCAGATACAGTGTGCAGCTGCCAGGTGATGGCTGTAGATACAGTGTGCAGCTGCCAGGTGATGCTTTGTATGCGGAACGAAGTAGGTAGGTAGGCAACTCTAAAACCCTTTACGTGCAGTGTGCTTAATTGACGATATCAAACGGTTTAGTTCAATCAGTCTGTAATGCTGATCGATGAGGATAAGGATGGAGATGATGCTACATCTTTCCACTCGAGTCTGAGACTGCATGACAGGACTATACTCTACGCTCCCTTTCATAATATATCCCGGCGTCAACCAGGCCAGAGAGAGATAGACACCTGCAGTGTTGGTCAGCAGATTAGAGCCTCACTCTCAGAGACGTATCCGTTAAGTGGATAAAACTCCACTGTGTGTTCCCAGTGGATAGAACTCCACTGTGTGTTCCCAGTGGATAAAACTCCACTGTGTGTTCCCAGTGGATAAAACTCCACTGTGTGTTCCCAGTGGATAGAACTCCACTGTGTGTTCCCAGTGGATAAAACTCCACTGTGTGTTCCCAGTGGATAGAACTCCACTGTGTGTTCCCAGTGGATAAAAACTCCACTGTGAGTTCCCAGTGGATAAAACTCCACTGTGTGTTCCCAGTGGATAAAACTCCACTGTGTGTTCCCAGTGGATAGAACTCCACTGTGTGTGTTCCCAGTGGATAAAAACTCCACTGTGTGTTCCCAGTGGATAGAACTCCACTGTGTGTTCCCAGTCGATAAAAACTCCACTGTGAGTTCCCAGTGGATAAAACTCCACTGTGTGTTCCCAGTGGATAAAACTCCACTATGTGTTCTCAGTGGATAGAACTCTACTGTGTGTTTCCAGTCTTTCCAACTTAGCCCGTGGGAAGGAGCAGAACATTCCACGAACGAACGATTCTGATGGGAATCGAACCCACGACCTTCCAGCCGAGAGTGCGCGATTCTAATCACTTCACCATGGCGGCTGGTGAAATGTTCTCGCTTTCTAGGCAAGCGTGTGATCCCTTTGAGCACCTTCCTGCCACAGGGTATACATAAGAATGGGTACTGTGATTAACGTCCTTGGGCCCGGGGGTCTTAAAGTTAAGTTTCCGAGAGATCAGAGAGTGCTAATGTAAAGCGAATAGAATTCATCTTACAGGCGTCGTTGATGTCATGCAGAGCCATGCGACCCCGACACACACACGAAACTGGACGACGCCTGGAGGTCGACAGCTGCAAAGCAGAAACGTTGGGGAAGTCCTCCACTGTGACAGTGGACTTGAGGTCGGCTGGTATCGCTTCTACCTGAACGGGTCCAACGCTGTGATTCCCACCCACTGCGTGCCGGTGAGTCTGTGCACATGGAGTAAACGGGGGACAAACAGGGAGGGAGTGCGCATTGCTAGATGGCTGACCTTAGCTCACTAGTCTTTTTTTCTTGTTTCTTTCTTTCCGTCCACGATCTAGGTCAAACAGGTTGTTACCTCAAGGGACAGGCATATCCCTGTAAACCCTGGCAAGGAGGGAACCGTTGGAAATATAATCCTCACAGAAAGACACTTCCATGTGTGGCAAGGCGAAATAAGGTCGCCGCGCCATTCTGAGGAAGTTTTGACTCATATCCGCATCTGCTTGTCCATCTGTCTGTCTGTAAACCTATGAGCTTATCTTTCTCGTATTCATCTCTTCATAAACCATATGATGTAGGCCAGACATCCAGTGATAACACCTATCGATCAGTCAATAGTAGTTGAAGCTGAAACGATGAAGCTGAGACATACAGGCCAGTAAATAAATGATGAGCAATAGTTCAACAAAAAGTGTAAGGAAAAGCGAAAGAAGTATTTTAACGCTAAATCTAAAGCAAAAGTAAATAACACGTCGTCGAATTCAGAATATTTACCCAGTGTCGCAAAATCTACAAAAATGCAGTTGAAAGAGTTGTGCGATTTGAGAAGAAAAAAGATTGACTAGGCAGATGAAACAAAGTGATGAATGTAGTCAAAGTATTGATGATGCAATAGAAAACGAACATAGTATTTTGGATAATCTAATTACCAGGGGCAAATTGTTAGTTAAAAATGAGTCAGTTGTGTACGCCGTGGAAAGGATGTTGGAGCTGATCAGGTTCGAAATGAAAATACAAAACATATCATTCCAGTTCTCAAGAACGTATATTTAAAGTCATTTAATGCTGTTTTGAATGATGGAAAGGTATTGGAAGAATGGGGTTAAAGGCTTAGTACCACCAAGATACAAAGGTTTTGGGAATGTACAAAACCCAGATTTTATTGAGGCTCACATGCCTCAGATACATTCCTGAGCACGTTACTGACAACCAGACTTCAAGATCTTGTAAAGAGCAACAAACTACTTTCAGAAGGTCAAAGCAGTTTTTAGAAAGAACTATAGTGCCACAGATCACATGTTTGTATTGAAGTCACACGTCAGTCTTTTTTTTTGTCTGGCAATTAAAAAAAACGTGCTTTCATTGACGATCGCAGAGCATTTGATTCCGTATGGCATTTGTACTTTATGGACAAAACTTATTCACAATGGTATATATAGCAAATTACTGAACGTTGTTTTTTAACATGTATAAGAATATTAGGTCACATGTCTTCCAGAATGGCACAATGTCTGTCTTTCTTTTTGCGAGTTACAGGGTGTACATCCAGGTGAAAATCTATCACCAGTTTAATTTGTGTTATATCTGTTTGATCTTAAAACATGTTTGATTGAAAATGGTTGTTGTTCGCTGAATATTTGCATTAAAACCGAAGAATAATCTTTGAGAGATTTATTAAATTGTTTTACATTTATATGCTAATGATACTATTCCCTTAACAGAAACACCACAAGGTTATAACAATTATTACATGCCTTGTTTAAGTATAGTCAGAAATGGCATTCAGAGGTAAATCCATCAAGAACTAAAAAAAGTTGTTTTTCAAACGAGAAAAGAAAAAAAGGAAATTACATTTTAGTTCTGAACGTGAAAATCGGGAAATAGTGGGCTCTCTGTGGTATTTACATTTAGAGTTCAGTCAGAATGGAAGCTTCAACAGGACCAGAAAAGTGTGTTTGACAGGGGACAAAAAGCCATGTTTTGTTTTATTAAATATGCCAGAAAGCAAAATCTCCCTCTTGCAGTCTTAGATTTATTTGACAAAACTTGTTGAACCCTTTTCGTTGTATGGATGTGAATTTGGGGATTTCAAAATTTAGAACTGAATGAAAAACTACAGCTTAAATTTCTGAAAAATATTTTACGTTTAAGTCGAAGTACAATGAATTCATTTGTTTATGCTGAAACAGGGGAGTTTTCATTAGCTATAAAAAGTCAAAGTTAGAATGATCAAATTTTGGGCAGCCTTCTAATTTGAAGTGATCAATTTTCGTCCCAAGTATACAGAGTAACGCGCTCACTTTTGACAGAGCAGCGACAACATCACGGTGGCTAGGTGACCTCAGCGGCTGTAACAGAAACTGGCGAGGAATGTGTTCGGGATTCACAGAATTTGATCCGTTCAACTTCTTTGTGTAAGAGTTTATCCGAAGCTGGCAAGAGTATCTCGAAAGAAGTAGTAAAGGCCTTATTCACAAACATTTAAAATATGATTTTTGCAGAGAACTTTATCATACGACTTCCCGATCAGTGTGTTTTTTGCATCAATGAAATTCTGTTCTTGTAATCGTAAGCTTGAAAATGAACGACGATATGGACTGTCGAGAGAAGAAAGGATCTGCAGAAACTGCAAAATGAATGAGGTAGGTGATGAATTTCATTTTGTGTCTGATTGCCCCAAATATGCAGATTCATATCATCCATTTTTACCAAACGATATATGAAAATATGTCTGCTAGCTATAGCGAAGTATATCCAAATTAAGCATGATACTTTGATCCGCCATCTTTCATGGCTTGATGCGATTAGTTGTGATTGTTCATTTCATTTCATTTCTTGCAATTCATTGTGATGACTGTTGGCTTTCTGATATTATCCACCATACTCTAAAAGTGGATATAAGGAAAGAACGTCTTGTGTTATTGTATTAACATGATTCTTTTTACCTTATATTTGCTTGGACTTTCTCTTTATCCATGCAAACAATTTTGAATTATCCTTGTTAATTTTACGTAAGTTTCGATTAATTATTCGTGTACGGAAGCAATGTATTTTTCTGTTTCATACCTATAGTTCAATATGTTTTAAACTGACGAGTTTTGATATATACACATGCTACTCCTGAACAAAATAACACAGGGAGCTAAACTGCCTACCGGATGTTATTTCTTGCTTGTTTTCTTGCTTACGAGGATGAAAAAGAAAGATGAGAGAGCTTAGCGTTTGTATAGTGACATGACCATATGAACTTTGTACACATCGCGGCCCAGGTTATAACCCTCATATCGCTGTGTGTGTGTGTGTGTGTGTGTGTGTGTGTGTGTGTGTGTGTGTGTGTGTGTGTGTGTGTGTGTGTGCGTGCACGCGCGCACGCGCTAGCGCACGCGCAGAAATGATTTGGCAATACACAACGGAACTAAAATAGGGCATGTCCAGATTCAGGGGAGAAGAGCTTTACAGAGAACTTAAGACGCGTACCATTGACAGAAAGGGCAAAGCTGGCTATCCCGAAAGTATCCGCCACTGAACAGACAATGGCCATATATACAGTATCCGCCACTGAACAGACCATGGCCATATATACAGTATCCGCCACTGAACAGACAATGGCGATATATGCAGTATCCGCCACTGAACAGACCATGGCCATATATACAGTATCCGCCACTGAACAGACAAAGGCGATATATGCAGTATCCGCCACTGAACAGACAATAGCCATATATGCAGCCTGCTTTGCATGAAGACTGGAACCTCCATCTATTCCGCAGTAACTCAGCGTAGTGAGCATCGTGCATTGGAATTAGGGCTAGACAAGCCTCCAAAGATAGCTTGTACACATCTTCTGAAGCGAAAGAGACTTACAACATAACTGATGCATTTGACACATCATGGTTACAACACGTTTCATTGTTATCTTTGATAAGTTCCTACGCGGGATTCTCACTATGAAATAGAAGCCACAGTACCTTAATCGACTGATTCGTGTCCGAGTCAAGAACTCTTCACCCTATGGTGTTTATGTTCAGGACTGGCATTATCGAACCCATGCCCACGTTATTCAAAACTGTCCTCTTTAAAGAGGATTGTCACTGCTACACCCTCGCCTACGCTATTGTAATTGGCTCCGTTTCAGGGTTGTCGTTCGGTTTCTTTTGGAACCCATTCTGATGTAATCAGTTCATTTGCAGGATCGTCATTACTAGGTTCACGATTAAACAGATTCAATTGGATCCTTTTCAGGATCGTCACTATTATACGAATGCCCATGCGACTCTTACTGGTTCATTTACAGGATTGTCTTGACCAAGCCCAAGATCCTGTGATCCTGGTCTGATTGGTCACATTGCAGGATTTATCAGTATTCGGTCTACGCCCATGCTGTTAACAGCATTGTAACTCTGTAACTGCCCATGCTGTTTGGAGCATTTGTTAGTCTTTAACCCATGCCCACGCCATCCTGACTGCTTCTTTTGCAGACCACGCCATCCTGACTGCTTTAGTTGCAGGAATTCACACTCGCACTTTTCTAATCAGTTTTTGTGCATAATCGGCTACACCGAACCCGCACTAGTGCTATAGTGATCAGTTTGCATAATTGTCGCCACTAGACCCATAACAATAACCGGCTTATTGAAGGTTCGTCACTTCTTAACCAGCTTTAATCCATTTCTAAGAGGTTCGTTTTCAGGATTGTCACCACTTAATCCGCGCTCCTTCCATCTCCATTTATTTTCAGGATCTTCAATGCCAAATGGTGTTATAAGCAGATCTGATTGGTTAATGTGCAGGAATCTCAATGCCACACCATCCAGTAAGCAGTTCTGATTGGTCAATGTGCAGGAATCTCGATGCCCACACCCACGCCTCCCAGTGGCTGGATTTGAACGGTCGGTCTCTGCCAGGAGTGGGCCAAGAGACCACAGCACGTACATGCGCCCACTGGAATCAGAACTGCTGCCTCTACGAGTCTCCGATCACAGTTCGTAACTGTGGTTCCTTCTATGTTTATGAACTCCATCCGCGTTTCAACTGTCAACTCGCCCATTGTACTGAACCCCAGAAATGAACTCAACGTCCAGTTGTGGATTCTCTTTAGATGTATGTACCAGGACGACGTATTTTCTGGTCTTAGGTTTCAGGTGCATCCAGTGATCAGTTATGAAGTATTATTTCCTTCCGATCTAGTATGTGATTTTTACCCCTGAGAGAATGAAAGAACTCCAAAGATTTCCAAATTAGGAGGGTATGAAAGATTTTATGACGGTCCCACTGAGCTGAGGAAAACAAAGATGAAAAATATAACAAAACAGAAGAAAACAAATGAAAGAGAGGAATTCATCGAGCACAGTTCAACTGCTGACAGACACATCTGGACAATGGAATAGGTGATGAAAGCGTGTGGTCACAGGTTATGATAATGATAAGGATAATGAATACTTATATAATGGTAGGCTAAGAAATTGCTGGACTGAGTATTAAAAAACCACAATAAAACATGAGAAAATCAATCAAATTTGTTTATAAGTTGAAAACATAAAAACAGTCTACAATAACTTTTGATGCACCTCTTCGGAATTGAAGATGTTAACTTGTCAAACACTGAGGAAAAGACAAATAGCAGTCACTGAGGACAGTTTGTTATACCAAACGCTTGCTAATGACGAATTACCAAAGACAATCAGAAAAGAATAACATTCTTGCCCTTGTTAACAGTGAAATATCGAAAACGTAGACCCAAATAATGCTAACGATAAGCCAAAACGTCTTTGAATAAACAGGAAAGTTTTGAAAGTAACCGAAAAAGTTACCTTTTTTAACTACCAAATAAGGATAACCTTTGATATTCAGAGATATGGAACAATACGCAAAACGACCAATGAAACAGCAGACAGTAAATACTGAAAGCATTGTAAGAGTGTAAGTTGAACCCAGAAAGGTTTCAAATATGTGTGATTTAAGAGTAAGATGAATACATAAACTGTTCAACTACAGATAATGCAGATATTATCCCGACAAATAGGGATAAAGGTAGAACCTAAAGTTTACTCTTCTAATGTATATACCAACCAGTTAGAAAAAAAATTACTTCTTGAAAAATTTTCCGACTTTCAGATGTTAAACCAGTGATTGATTTAATTGATTTAGCGTGAAGGAACTGAGCAAGATAAATATGAATATAGCTCGAGGCCCTACTAATAGTCAATTATGGATTAAAGACAGTAAAGAATTTTCAGCATCTGTGTAACGAAATGTATAGAAATAAAATTGTTCCCATGGAGTGGTGGGACGCAAATTGTTTTTTACTGCTTTGTTAAGGAAGGCACAGAAAGTGATGAGGTCAGAAGATTATAGGCCCGTCACTTTCATTTCAGTAATGGGCGAAAAAACCTGAGCCAGCAACCCGGAAAATTTCTTTTTCGTATGCTCAGTAGTGATCCCCATGCAAAATGTCAGCATGACTTGTCATGCAAAAATCATGTGAATTCAACGTTTGCCGATAATAGAAGACTTTATACAGACCAAATGGAAACAATAATAACAATGCTATTCTATTTGGATTTCAAACGGCTTTTTGCTTGTATTGCCCGAGATCAGTCGCTAGGCAGATAACGATTTTATGGATTAACAGTCAGGTTGTTAACACAGAAAGGAGCATGTATGTCCCAAGTTCACTTCACTATGATCTTAAATGATTCGTTTTTTTCAACAATAAATATAGTTTCTCCAAAGTATGTGTATGCACTAAAACAAATACATATTACTTTTATGATTAAAACGCTGTACAGCCGATTTGAAATTTTCTGATGACTAATGTCTTTGTCTTTTGACTACTTCCAGCCTGACACATGTATTTTTTCCAGGCTTAGAGGTCTGGAATTACGTGCATTCGTATGAGATCATTTGCAGAGAGAGAGGCGAGGATGGAGGGCTGAGGGAGGAGAGGGGAGTAGGAGGGAAGAGAAGAGAGGACCCCCGAGACCCCCACACAATCTCCCCCCCCCCCCCGCCCAACCCGCACCAGCCCGCCCGACCGCCCACCGCGCTTCAGTCAGTACTTTTCATGATCTTGTGCTTGATGTATGCAAGGGTATGTCGGTCTTGAAGTAAGTTATTATACTGAATTTTTATATCCTGCCAACACGTGCACATAGTTATTTATATGACAAACCTCTCTACTATCCCCTTTGTTAGAAATGTTCGGGGCTTAGTTTTGTTATAGAAATTTTATCTTGGGTCAACGAATGCAGCTATTTTTTACTGACATGTCTATCTCCTCCTCCCAGTTACAACAAAAATAGATACTGCTTTCTCTCCATAGTAGTGGTTCCGATGTCTGCACATTGGGAGAGAATTCTACCGTTTCGTTTGCCACAGACACTCATGCATACACATTTACACACGCTCAGTTCTCGACGCACCACACACACACACACACACACACCACACCCACCACACACCACACCACACCACATCGCCTGCCGCGCACGACCATACACCAAACAGCTGGGTGGGAAACACGACGACACAGCACCACCTCGGACAGGCGGGGGTACAACAGACAAACCTCGCGCTCGCGGCAGCGCAACTACACACACAGCCACACCCCAGTGGCATATTTTTTTTTTTGTTCGGTGGGGGGGGTCGCGCGTGCGCGCGCGCGCAGCAGCGCAACCCACATTGGGGGGGGTCGGGAGATGGGCACACAATCGAGCCAGCACCACACACACATCAGCACACTCTTCACTCACACACAGGAGATGCGCACACGAGCGATGCTAGTGGATGCGGTCGTGCTCTCGTGGTTTCGGTGGTGTCTCTCGGGTTCCAGGGGGTGGTGTATGGGGGGTAAGGGCTGGGGGAGGGGGGGGCGGGGGTGGGCGGGGGGCTGGGGGGGGGAGGTGTGGAGGAGAGCACGGGAGTCGTGGCTCGTCGGGTGCGAGAAGGGTCGGGGCGGGGGGTGGGGGGAGGTGGGTGGTGGCGAGGGGGTGGGGGGGGGGTTGGTGTGTATGTCGGGGGGGGTGAGGGAGTGGTGCGGGGGGCTGGCGTCCAGAGAGGGGGTGGTCGGGGCGGGCTCGCGGGATCTGGGGGGGGGGGAGTCTATAGGGAGTGGGGTGGGGAGGTGTAGGAGGTGGTCTATGGGGTGTCGTGTGTCTCGGCTCTGTCGGGGTCGCGTGGCTCGGTCTGTGGGTGTGTGTTGTGAGTGTGTGTGTTGTGGGTGGTGGCTGTATTTGTGTAGTGTGTTTGTGTGTGTTTGTGTTGGGTGCGTTTCCTTTTTCTCTTTGTACTCCGCGAGTTTACTTCATATCACTATCGGAGTGAGTACGTGTGTGCGCAATGGGAGGCCGCTAGAGCTATGTAGAATTCGGTGTGGTTGGTGTTTGGTGGGTGGTGGGTGTGTGGGGTTGGTTGTGATGTTTGTGGGGTGTGGTCGAAGTGGGGGGGGTGGGGGGGGGGGTCGATGGGCTTAAGGTTGCTGTCGCGTATGCGAGGTGGGGGGCGGGCGCTGCCGCTCGATGAGCAGTGTATCCGGGGCCGGGGGCTCTGGGTGGGGGAGTTGGGGGAAAAGTTGGAGTAAGTGGGGGGTGCGAGAGTCGATGGAGGGCCCAAGGGTATTTATGGGGCCGGTAATGATCGGAAGAACGGCTAGGGAACGCGCGGAGAAGGGGTGGATGTGTAGGTGTGGGGAAGTGCAGAAAGGCGGGGCCGACGGCGGAAAGGGGAGGGAATGCAAGGATGGTCGAGGAGGCCGAGGTTGGTAAAAGGGAACCACGGAACTAGCCGTTACGAACGGCTGAACGGGCCCATGCGGTTGTGCCGCGCTATGATATCTCAATGCGGTATTCAAGATAAACTGGGAGTACGTCGAAGGGGTTTCCCTCTGTGGTGTTGGATGAGATAGGGGGGTGTACCGCAGTTATCGAGCATGGAGCTCCTAAGGCGCTGATTTTTCCCTTTCTTTTTCTTGGTGCTGGTGTGGGGCCGGGAATTGGGTCACTTAGGGGCTGAGCTGGAGAGTTTAGGGGGGGCGCTCACGCCTAGGTCGGGGCTGCCTAGGAGGGGTTGGCAAAACACAGGCCACACAACAGCAACAAAAAAGGAAAGGCTCGAAAAAACTACAAAAGTATACGGACAGGCGGGCGGGTTATCCAGACGACGGGTGGGGTGGGAATCTGGTCGTTTGGTCGTTAGATCTTGGTGGGTTGCTGGTTTTCGTGAGGGATGGCGTGTTGATGTTTAAAGGAAGTCGGATGGGATGTGCAGAGCTGGGGGGGTAGGGGCTCGAGGTGAATGCTTTCGTGGGGGTGGGGGGTGCGTGAAGGAGTGGTGAGGTGTTCGCGGGTTGGAGGAGGTATTACTAAGTCTGGCAGGGGAAGGGTCGGTTGCGTTGGTGGGGGGCGTGCTTGTTCTCGTTGGGTAGAATGAGGGGGGTGGCGGCGGCGGAGGTTAATTTAAAGTCTATGGTGTCTGTGGCGGGGGGAGGGGGTGTGGGGGGTGTGGTGACGTCTGCTCTGACTCACTGCTTGGGGGAGGTGTAGGAACTGGTCTGTGAGGAGAGGGGGATGTCGCAAGACTAAAGACATCATACAAGAAGGCGCGGAGGGCGGGGCTGTCTTGGGGGGGCGAGTGGAGTGGTGTGGGGGGGTTCCGAGAAAGAGGGGTGGCAAAGGAGGAGATAGAGAGGGAACTAGTGGACAGGTGGTGAGCTCGAACAGGAGGGCAGACGAGAGAACGAGAGATCCGGCGGGCGGTGGTACGAATGGGGGAGGGGCGCTTAGAACGGTCGATAGTAGGGTGGGGTGGGTGAAAGGGGAATGATTAGACCGAGGGAGTGGAGGGTGGGTGGGTTGGTGGTGGCAGGCTTGGTAGCCTATGGTGTCGTGGGAAGGTGTGGATAGAGGCACAATGTTGGGGGGTGGGGGGGGGCGGAGATAAGCTGCGTGAAAAAACTCTTGGTGTTGCCGAATGTATTGGTGCGACTATAGTGGGTGGGGGATTAGGTCAGGGGAATAGATGGGGCGTGGGGAGTGTGTGTGTTGGTTGGATGGTGAGTGTTGTGTGGTGTGAGTCATGTGGTAAGGCCAAAACGTTGAGGTGGGTGTGAGGGTGTATGTGTGTGTTGGAGTATAGGACAGAGTGATGTTGAGCATTGTTACGGGGGTGTAGGGTGGGTGGTTTGTCATGGTGTGGTAACAAAGGGGGGGTGTGTGTGAAATGAAGGTCTAATCGAAAGACGTCAGACAGAAGACGGTGCGGAGTTGACAAAATGTATGTGGTAAAAGGTAAAGGGTTATGGAGAGGGCAAGGCTGGAATAAAGTAAGGAGTTAGGAGAAAAAAAGGGTAGAAATTGATTAAGATCGAGAGGAGGGGGGTCAACTCAAAGGTAGGTAGTGGTCGTTTGAAAAGGAGTTATCACGATGGATTGGGGGGAGGCGTGTGTGAGTATAGGAGGGGATTTAATAGGCTGAGGCGCGCGGGTAGGGGATGTGCATGAGAAAAACTAAAAAAAGGATGGAGGTGGTATGTGTAGGGAGGATTGTTGGTGGTGGAGGATGGCGGGAGCGGGGATGTGGGGGCAGGGGGTGTGAAGAGTGGGTGGGGGGGGGGAATAGGAAGGGGGCGGTGGGGGCCCTGGGGTGTATAGGGTAGTACAGCGGGGTGGCGGGAAGTAGGTGAAAGAAGCATCGTGGGGAGTAAATAGAGGTGAATTCGAAGGACTTAGGGATGATGGGGAGACGTGGAGAGAGGGCGCGGTGTGAGAGTGGTAGGTGGGGTGGGCAGATGGTGTCGATTAGGGCTAAAAGAAGCTGGAAGGAAAAAAGTCTCACCGAAACGAGAACAGCAAAACGAGAGAACATAAAGATGAAGGGGAGTGAGGGCAGAGCAATGGAAGAGGGAACGCCCAGTGACAAGGTCAATGACAAAACGAACCTACAACGCCCCGCCAAAGGGAAGTGGAAGCTCAACATACGGAACGGAATAAGGTGGAAGGCAGCACCAGACGAGAAACCCAAAACCGGCATCGACGTCTGAGGGCGGGCGTGTGTGAGTAGTTTGAGGAGGTTTGTGTGTGTGTTGTATGGCCGATTTCCGTAAAGAGACAGTGCTCCTGGGTCAGGGGGAAAGCGCGTAGACAAGAGCTCATAGCGTGTCAGATGGGGGGTTCAGACAAACACTCAAACGTATCGACTGTGGGCAACCTGTCCGTCGCGTATTCTAAAACTTAATCTTTTGTTTTATACGAAATTCACTTGCTTTCGTATCCGATTTCACATCGTTCCTTTTTGTCACTAAGCCTGACTTTCCCCTTCGTTGTAGAGCGTCTGCGCGCTTTTACTTCGCCCAAGTATGCTCCGTTTTTTTCTTTTTTTCTGCTTCCTACTTCTGATTTCCAAAGTCTAGATTCGTTTAGGTTTATAAATGTTCTCTCTAGTCCACTAGTTTTTCCCAAAGCCGACAAACGGAGAAATTATTCCTTATCTGGCATTGAACCTGTTCTTACCAGTACTAGCTGATTGTGTTTTAAAATTATTAGTATGAGTGTGGGTGGTCCATTTGTATTTAGGCGTTTTTATTTCCAGATCGTTGCAAAAAACTTTGTTCTTTCTCTCAAAATTCCACTTTTTAATGTTTCCAAGACTCCGCTTGCTCTCTTCCGATGGCTTGCAGTTTATTTTGTAAATTAGGTTGCCGTTTGCTATCTGGTGGTATAGCACTTGGGAACAATACACCAATGGTGCCTCACCCTCATCTTGACTTGTACAATTGGCCCTCCATTGAAGGTAAGAGCACGTTTGTTGTGGATATATTATTGGCCATTTTAAGGGACTACCGTGCTCGAAGCTATTTTCCATCACTGTCCCTTCCTCTTGCCTTTCCGAATGCTCTTTTATTTGAGTACTTCCGTTGCCAAAGGAATTCATATAGAGTTCGGTTTATCTCCGTGAGAACTTTTCTCTGGCAGTCCAGCTGACTGCATTACAAATTATAACTGGCTTACTAAGAGGCTTTTTACGATGACTATATTTTTACGTCACTTTTTTCCCCGTATACTAAGATCTCTACGACTACATAATTCTATAAGGCTGGGCATTTTTTTTCATTCTTTTTATCCAGTTTCTCTTTAATGTGCTGGGGTCTTGTTTAGTTTTTTAAAGAATATTCCGAAAATTTCATTTTGTCTGTAAGTCCAAAGGTACGGTTTTCTTCGTAGTTCTAAGTATCAATTTGCATCGCTTGGTTTTCATTGTGATTCAACAGAAGACCTGAAATTTTGAGAATTCTGTAACAATCGAAGAGAGCGTTGCACCATGTCTTCTTTATATTTTGTAGAAAATATAAAGCGAGTTGCTTATTATTCAGTTGCTCGATTTGTTGTCCGTTTTGATTCACGTTTGTAGACTTCTTCCTGTATGCCACCAGTTCTTCATTTTTTGCCGCTAGCAACTCAACTGACAGTATAAAAGGCTAGGAGAGAAAACGGACGTCCTT
>JADBJO010020787.1:27500-30719 GCA_016801955.1 Conus betulinus | reverse complement strand
TGGCAGAATATTTCTAACGAGTTTCTTTTTTGCTTTGTTTCTTTTTTGGTTTAGTGGTTTGATGTACATCGTAGAGCAAGAATTTGATTTTTTTCCCCACATTGACATAGCGGTCCGACTCTCACGTGTACTAGGTTCGCATTATTCTATTTACAAAAACTTTGGCATAGCTGTGCGCACGCTAGAGAGGAGAGAGAGAGGAGAGACGAGAGAGAGGTGGGAGAAGAGACGGAGACGGAGAGGGATGGAGGAGAGGGAGATGGCGAGAGAGAGAGAGAGGACGCTTAGAGGAGAGAGAGGAGAGAGAGAAGAGAGAGAGAGAGGTTGGCAGTTTATAGGTGCAGTGCATGTTGAGAGTTTGTCAATGAGGTGAATATATGTGCGTGCTCGCATACACGTGAGTAGGGAGAACGGGGGGAGCGTGATTTGTGCGTGAGTGTGTGTGTGTGTGTGTGTGTGTGTGTGTGTGTGTTGTGTGTGTGTTGTGTGTGTGTGTGTGTGTTTAGGGGGCGTTTTTTTTTTTTTATTGGTGTTCCTCTGAGAGAGAGAGGAGAGAGAGAGAGGAGAGATGGAGAGAGAGAGAGAGAGAGAGGAGAGAGAGAGAGGGAGAGAGAGAGAGAGAGAGAGAGAGAGAGAGAGAGAGAGAGAGAGAGATTTTTTATTCTCAGTACAGTTAAGATGTAATTTGGTTATTGTTACAATTTCTGATTTTATTATTCCACGTACAAATGTTAAAAATGTTTCCCTGCTAATTTTCCTTTATGTTTTTTTATGTCTTCAGATGTTATTTGTATTATTCCGTTTTCTCATTAATTTATTTAGGTTTTATCCTTTTAAAATGTCAGTACAAACACTATGTAATCTGACAGTAAATGGTTTCAGTCAGTCAGTCAGTGTTGTACGTAATCAAGTACTTTATCACCGTTGCCCTTTATGTCTTTCTTCAACTTGAACGAAAACCTATCCACATCAGGGTATGGTAAAAACCCAATGATGATCCTCAAGAAAACAGTTCGCATTGCTGCACATATTCAGACCATTCTTTCCCTCCCTGCCTGTCTGTCTCTCTGTCCATCCTGCCCTCTGTCTCTCTGTCTGCCTAACTGTGTGTCAGTCACATAGTTTGGTCAAGCAGTCAGTCAGTAAGTCAGTCTCTCTGTCCATCTCCCGGTCAGTTTGTCAGTCTGTTGTCCATCTCCCTGTCAGTCTGTTAATCTGTCTGTGTCAGTCTGTCTGTCTGTCTGTCCTGTCTCTCTCTCTCTCTGTCTCTCTCTCTCTCTCTCTCTCTCTCTCTCTCTCTCTCTCTCTCTCTCTCTCTCTCTCTCTCTCATAAAATACGTGACATATCTCCCTTCTATGCACTTTTGCTATATGAAGTGGTCCACAGGGCATTGAAAAGATCATTGTCTCAACACACAAAACTGAAAAAAATAAAAAAGCTGCAATAGATGATGGTCTAGTTTTACTGTTCAATTCTAACAGTCTTGCCATCGACGCTTCTGTCTACATGCTTTTCATTGTTGACAATGATAATAATTCAAAGTCAGTGTTTGTGTCTGAACTAAAAAAAAGAGCAATGAACCCAGCCTTCATCATGTTTCTGTTTTCTTTTCCAGCAGTCTTCTGAAAGTAACCAGTGAAATGGAAAACATATAAACCACCTCCAACGGTACAATGAATACACACTACTTGTAGAGACAGCGAAACCTGATCCTGAAATTTGGCAGTACTATCGTTCTTCCGTTTGGGATGTTTGAAATGTTATGATAATTCTGATCATGCTTCGTCTTCCTGCATCCACTTACAGTGTTTTCTTTCATGTTTTGGCCTGGTTTGATCAGTTGTTTTTGATAAGAGGTCCCTTAAGCAATGTTCTTGTTGCATATTTTAATGTACCATACTTTGCTGATTTGGGTTCCTGGCAGTGCAAGATCGTGACAGTGATAGAGTACACGGCGCCGACTGTGTCTTCGTGGATGCTGGTGGCACTCACCATGCTGAGAGCAGCTTCTGTACTGTGGCCACTTCACGTCAATTCTGTGTGGACTAAGAACAAGTCTCGAACTACAGCTGGTATATTGATTGTCGTTATTTCTCTCATCAATTGTCACTTTCTGTATGGAGCTGATATCGAGGAGACAAAATGCAGGCCCAGTGTATCTGTATTAGAGAGTACAACTGGTTTTATGTCACGATTTGGGGCTGGATAGACCTGGTACAATATTCTTTCTTACCTTCCACGTTGCTGCTGGTCAGTAACTGTATTCTTCTCTGGACAGTCTTCAAATCAATGAAAACAAACACAGGTAAACAAACCACCCAGGATTCCAGGCAGCGGAAAGTGTCTTCATTAACTGTGACCTTGATTGCTACAAGTCTTTCATTTTTCATCCTGACAATGCCAAACCAAACTCTTATAATTGTGAGTGCATATATTGAATTTGACGACGTGATTATGTACAGATATTTCAGGATCCTTTCTTTTTGCTCCAATGTTATGATTTTCGCCAATAGTGGCGTCAACTTCTACTTGTATGTTTTAACTGGGGGCAAGTTCAGAGCCGAATTTCGGAAAATAGCATCGGAGTTTTTGTAGCCTGTTCTCTAAGATCAAAGTGTCCGTTATGAGCACACGTACACCAGGTCCATGAAAATGACGTCATGTTTGTTACTGATGTGTGCACAGTAATTAAAGGAGATTGTAGTGGTATGGTGGTGGTGATTTCCCAGGCTGTCCAATTGTGAATGGTTACAATACAGCTGCAATGGTTTCTACGCAGGTAACTGAAATGTATGATAACTTTTAAAATCGAAAATTGTACATGATCTCTAGAACGTTTTGGCTGCTTAAATCTGTATACAATCTATCCAAGGTATGCAAAACTAGCAAATGAACTCGCTGACTAAATGGGTGAGTAGTACAAGCAATGAAGGGAGGATGGAATTAAGGGACAAGAAAAATAAAAACCGAATATTTGAACACAAGTGTGTGCATTCAGATTATAATCCCATATGATACAGTAATATCCCTAGTCTTTGAGGGAAGAGTCCGATCTATGTCTAGATGATTTCGTGAGGCAGGGAGGAATACCAAGGACAAACTCGAATGAAAAGTTACGGTAGTCACAAATAATCTTCCCTGCATTGCAGATCATAGGGAACATCCTAATGACTGGTCTGCAGCCAGGTTGTCTAGATACATAGATTGGATTTGTTCGT